>JABMCL010001052.1:95000-105000 GCA_018857735.1 Alviniconcha marisindica
AGTACAAATGCCAATACTGTTGCAATTGCAAATATTACCGTGGAAAGGGGATGGAGGGTGGAAAAAAGTGTCTTTGCGTCGTTTTTTGCTGACCAGAAGATCGCGAGTTCGTAGAAAAAATGCGTTTTGGGGCATCCTATAGCACGAGCAACAAGTTATTGCTTATTGCCAGACACATTAGGACTACAGGCCTCCAAAATGCCTTTAAAGTTGGCAGTGTAAAGTTCGCAAATTCACTGTTACCGCCTTCCATTGTGAAGAAAGTACGCACCGGAAGTAAAAGCAGCCAAGGGACTTAAGCGATGCCGGGCAAAAGTCAAGGGAGTTAACAACCCCGCCTGAATCGCCCAACAGTTAGGTTGGTAATGTCATTCGGAATTCGCGGTTGGTTGTTCAGTTCAGTTCAGATCAAGACGGTATCTATGCGCTTTGACAAGCCCATATGAGCTCCACCCCGTCACTCAGAAGTTTCCCCAACGTCGGAAAAAGATCTTGGACGTAACAAAGCGAAAAAGCACGGACGCTGCAATCATTGGGTTGGTAATGTTATTCGGAATTACTGCTGGCGGTTGGCTGCCCAGTTCAGTTCAGTTCAAGATGGTATCTATGCGCTCGGAAAAAAAACATATTTATGTAACCGAGTGCATCTGCACATTGTGTGTCTGTGTTGCTGTACTCTGTGCGTCGCTCTGTCAGAGTTCTTTCGTGTGTGTACGTCATTCGATCTTTTACGCATGTGTTACGCGTTGTGATTAAGACGTCACTATAAGACTGAGAGAGCGAGAGGGAATAACAACGGCCTCTCGCATGTACCATCAAAAAGAAAAGAAGAAATAAAATCAGGAACCTCTGGCTGTGGCTTCTCAGTTTGTTGTTCCTTACTTCCATCCTGCTACTTCCATCGACCGTTTACATTTATGCTCTCCACCCCGTCTCTGAGAAGCTTCCCTAAACGTCGCCTTTGAAACGGTTCCAATGTTCGTCTGACTGACGATGGCCCTTTCTTTGTCCTTTCAAGGAAGATCGTCTAGCGCTTCCTCTTTCCACGCCTCTCCCGGCGGTCTGATGTTTCGTTTGCCAGTGCTTTATCCGGCACGGTACCGAGCGCTATAATTAATCGATTGGTTTCACGGCTTTGCACATGTGACGCGGTTTGGCCCAGCGGTAAGGCGTTAGGCGGGTAAGCAGAGGGACCTCAGTTAGAATCCGCTTCGGCTCTCCTTTCTCTTCAAAAGTTGTGGTCTGTGGACATGTTCTTAAATTAATGAGCCTTATATTAGTTAAGTTGAATTGCCCTGTGAGGGATGATTAAAATTTGTTGACTTGACTTGACTTGACTGTCGTGTGACTTTGTTCCTCATAATCAATGAAACATTAAAATGGCTCTCATCGCTGCCCATCTTAACGGAGGAGTCATTCTGGTGGTAACAGTGTAGCGATAGGTATCAGTATAATCCCCCTCTTCTCCCAACTCCATAACCCTTCCCCCCTTCTTCCCGTCCGTAATAAGCCTTATTGTTTGTGTGGATGTTAAGCACCATGTTTACTATCATCGGCCGGAGCTGCCACAAGTAACATTTTTGTCGCGCGACAAACACGTGTTTGCCGCGACAAATGTATGCTTGTCGCGACAAACATATTTTTGTCGCGACAAAACTTCTGTCGCGACAAAAAATATTTTGTCGCGACAAAAATAATTTTGTCGCTGCAAGCATACTTTTGTCGTGACAAACGCGTGTTTGTGTTTGTCGCGACAAAATTGATACTTGTGGCAGCTCCAGCCAATGATAGTTTACCTACTCACAGCTTGGCACGTGAAAGAAAAAAAATGGAGGGGAAAGCAGTTAGTGGATTTTAACGTCCCCTCAACCGCCATGGGGTCAGATCAGGACGAATCACACATTCAAATTCTTTGACGTGGTCACTTCAAAACACAAGTCACCGAATCACGACCGAAAAGGTGGACCACAGCTGCGGACACAACACGGTCAACAGCTAAAGCAATCAAGTCCACAAAAAAAAGGTCAACGACAACAGTAGCGGCGTCTCGGTATTGACATTTGACCTAGCTACAGCCGACACTGAGAATTTACATCTTGCATGCATGAACACATACAATAATACTTGATTAATCCTTAAAAAGGAAATTAGTTTGTCTGCCTTTGACAAAATTAATAATAAACACGTAAATTAGGTTGTCTGCCTTTGACAATTAATAAACAAGTAAATATAAAATATGTATAAATGTGATAAAAGTAAGTAAATACAATACAGTTTCACTCACTCAATTCAAATAAAAACTTCATAAAATGAAGTAAATAAAAAGTAAGGAAGAAAATTCACAGTTGTACTCACAATGGTGCTTGTATCTGCGGTTTAAGTGTAGTTTTGTAGCTTGATAAAAGGGATTATCCCGAAAATTAGCACGTTGTGTTTTGTCCTAATAAATAGCGTTCTTTTGGACCTTTTAAGTATTTGGATCTTGTTTTAGAACTCTAGCAGTCATTCTTGTTTCAGATTTTTGGTGCCTGTATCGTTCACCCAAATATCGTTCACCCAAATAATATGCACTGTGTGGACTCAGTGGAGGAGAGGAGATTTATGAAATCACAAACACATGTATGTCAGACATGTTGTTACAATACACAATCACACACGTTTTTCAGTCTGTTTATATTCCACGGGCACTAAGGACTGGACCTTGCATCAATAGGTGGTGACAATGAGCAGTGCGACTTAGTTTATTCCTCGCACAAACGCTGGAAACTACGTTGGTCCAAACATACACGGTTAAAAGTTAGGGAGATGAATTTTGGCAGAAAATGAAGATGAATGGGCCGGGGAGGCAGAAATTCTGACAAAGAACAAATACCCGGCTGTGGGAAAAGCATGAGGGGCTATATCGTGACCTACTCCAGGCTTTAAGCTTCACGTCATCATCATCATCGTCATCACTTTAAGAGGAAAGCATCTGTCAGTTCTGGGTTCTTAACAGAGGGAAACCTTAATTTCTGCGTCCGCAGTACCCCGCTGCGGTAACAAGGAAGGGAAACGGATCCTCCTCCTCCTCCTCCTCCTCCTCCTCATCATCATCATCATCATCATCATCATCATCATCATCATCGTCGCTTTTATATAGCGCTATTCTCCGCTCTCGAGCAGACTGGCTGCGCTTTTGTAGCATGTAATTCTAATATAATTGAGTGACTATATCCTTTTACGGCGCGTTTTTGAATATCCACCGAAGTGGTGTACTTAAGCTTTGTTTGGTCGTTACATGGCTGTCATAGTTCAGGAGCTGTGTGAGAGTCGAGGTGGCCGTCCTGAGCTGTCCGTCCTAACGAGCCTTCTGGTTTCCGTGGACGTAAAGAATTATTGAACCGTGCTTCGACATTGGTCACAACTTGTCCCTAATATGTCAACTGACATCTGAGGACATTAAGCATCACTTCACCACCTTACATGGCTGGTGCCACGTGAAACTGCTGCTGTTTCGGCGAGTTTTGTGCGCACCATACAACCGTGCACCATGTCACGTCATTTCATGCAAAGCCAGGCAATAATAATTCAAGTATTTGTAAAGCGCAAACTGTTGTCCATAGAGACTGTTCTAAGCGCACAGGGTGTACGTTGGGTGCATGTGTGTTCAGTTGTAACCTGCCACGTGCACGTTTGGTAGAACGACCGGGATCTTTTACGTGCTACTGCGGTAATACACAGAAAGTCGACCCTGGAGAGAAAAAAAATCTTCCGCCGCCTCCTGCCGCGACTCGAACCCGCGACATTTTGATCAAGAGTCCGGCGCTGTAACCACTGAGCTATCTCGCTTGGTCCCATGGCTAAAAGGAAATTAATGTCAGGTTGATTTACCTGATCTGTTGCGTGCTAATAAGTAGCTCAAAAGACGTTGCTCAAACACAACAACAAAGACCTGAGCCGCCTACGGTAACTCTCACCTGTCATGCGAGTAAATACAAAGTAGACAGATACACAAGGTAAACAGTGGTAAGCGCTCTTTTTCTTATCAGGCTCCAACTGTCTGGAACCACTTCTATCAGTTCTTTCCAATCTTCCTTAAAAACTTTTCAACGTGATTTCTGGGAAGCTGTGCATAAAGTTTCGTTTACGAGGAAATTTGTTAGAAATGATATTGCTGTAGATGACTGGTTTCAGCACTTTAGGACTCTGTTAGAAAAAGAGGTTAACAATGATGACACTACAGGCAGTACTACTGATGATGATGATGATGATGATGATGATGATGATGGTGATGAAAATCACACTTTGAACCGTCCAATATCAGAGGCCGAAGTTTTGCTTGCACTTAGGAAGATCAAACTTAGAAAGGCTCCGGGACCTGACGGAATAATAGGGGAGATTATAAGGTATTCTGGTAACCAGGTTGTCCACTTCTTTGTAAAATTCGTTAATACTTTGTTTGACAAGGGAATTTTTCCAGACGGGTGGACGGAGTCTATAGTTATACCGTTGTTTAAAAAAGGAGACATGAATAACCCTAATAACTATAGAGGTATCTCACTATGTGACACAAGTAGTAAACTTTATAGTACAATTATTAATAACAGACTACGGGAATGGGTCGAACAAAATAATGTTACTGGGGAGTATCAAGCCGGGTTCAAAAGAGGATATTCTACAATTGACCATATGTTTACTCTATTGGCATGTGTTCAGAAGCAGTTTGCTGCAAACCGAAAACTCTATGTTGCTTTTATTGATTTCGAAAAGGCGTTTGATTCTATTAATAAAAATTTGTTATGGCCTATTTTGTTAAAGAATGGTATCAAAGGAAAGCTATTTAGATGTATTAAAAGTATGTATAGTAATGTGAAAGCTCGAGTCAGATGTGGAGATAAACTTACAGATTATGTGAATTGTACTGCCGGAGTGAAACAGGGAGATGTGTGTAGCTCGATCCTTTTCTCTCTGTTCATAAATGAGTTAGCATTACAAGTGATTGACAAAGGGAGACACGGTGCATGCTTTATGATCGACGCTTTTGAATTATTTATACTGTTATTGGCTGATGACGTCATTTTGATGTGGCAGGACTACAGACTCAGTTGAATAGTCTGCAGCATGCTGCTTCTGAGCTTGAACTGAAAGTTAATGTGAATAAGAGTAATATAATTGTTTTTCGAAAAGGTGGTTATTTAGGTGCTAGAGAACGGTGGATATATGATGGTGTTGTTATGCCAGCTGTGAATGTGTACAAATATCTTGGCATTTACTTCACTACAAGACTGTCTTTTGTTTCTGCTTGTAGAGACTTAGCAAGTAGAGCCAAGAATGCATTGGTGTGTGTTTTGCAAAAGCTATATTTGCTTAATAACAATTCATTAGAAGTGTTTTTGAAGCTCTTTGATGCCCAAGTGCAACCAATCGCACAGTATGGGTCTCAGTTATGGGGTCTTGATAAAGCGGCGATACATATTGAAAAAGTTCATTTGTACGCGCTGAAAAGATTTTTAGGGGTAGATATGAAAACACCAAATGACCTTGTGTATGGTGAGACAGACAGGTTTCCAATTACGTTGAACTCCGCCCGTCAGATGTATTCGCTATTGGTTGAAGCTTACATGTATCGGTGAAGACAGATTGCCGCATAAAGCATATATGACGTTATACAATTTAGATGCCAGGGGTAAGAGAAACTGGGTTTCAAATGTTAGAATGCAATTGTTTCAATATGGCTTTGGATTTGTATGGATGAATCAAGGTGTGGGAAGAGTGAATGAGTTTATACGCGCTTTTCGTGAAAGACTGATTGACTGTAGATGGCAGGATTGGGAAGATCATGTTCAAACTAGTGACAGATTTAGTATGTACAGAAGTTTTAATAGCATTTCGCATTGTACCAAAACATATATAACTATGAATATGGATAGACATTTGAAACGTATTATGACAAAATTTAGATTTGGTGTATCCGAGCTCTCTGTACATTATTATCGGTATAGAAGTCATGTTGAAAAGGATTTGAAATGTCCATTATGCGGAGAAGCTAAGGAAGATGAGGTTCACTTTGTTCTATGTTGCCCTATGCTAGATGACATTAGAAAGCAGTTTATTCCCCCCAAGTTCTGTAAACATCCTTGCCTTTTCAGGCTTAGTTTGCTGCTGGCTTCAACCAACCAGGAAATTGTCAGAAAACTATCAATTTTTCTGTATAAGGCTTTCAAGATTAGGGATACTGTTACTACTTAGTACTAATGAACCCGTTGTAGTTAATAGTTGTCACTTATATCGATGCAAAACTAAACTTTTTTTTATTCCTTTTTTTTTATGGCTCTGTATCAAACTGTATGTGCACCCCTTCATGAAGGGCCATAGCCTTTATATGAATAAAACATCAATCAATCTCTCTCTCTCTCTCTCTCTCTCTCTCTCTCTCTCTCTCTCTCTCTCTCTCTCTCTCTCTCTCTCTCTCTCAGTAGTTTAGCAAGGACTACTTGTTAGGTTGAAATGAATCTAAACTACAATCCTTGCAAAATAAAGTTTTCGAGTTCGAGTTCTCTCTCTCTCTCTCTCTCTCTCTCTCTCTCTCTCTCTCTCTCTCTCTCTTTTAAATTTTTGTACGCAGAGTTTGATACAGGATGAAGCGCGCATAATTTTCACACGCTATTATAGATATTGTTACGTGAGCTTTTCAGTGCACTCATGAATACCCTCTTGATCCGCATAACCTGAAATGGACCAAACAGACGACAGAAAGGATATTCATTCACACAGTGATAACATGCTACACACGAAGAATTTGTGAAGTCGCGCTTTGTTCGTGCTTGGGGAGAGTTCCCCACTGTTGCTTGACTACCTGCCGATCGAGCACCCTTCACACAGATTTCCCGCCGGCTAATCGCTGTTAGTGATAGTAAAAACCAGGACCATGCATTAGGCGAGCCACTTAACACGTGGCGAGAGTAACTACCGGAACACAAGCACCAGGATTATCTCTAAATGGGTTGACTCGCAGAAAATGATCAAGGGTGGCTAGTTGTGGGTGGTGGGTCAAAGAGTGGTGGAAGTCTGCCGATGGGTAGTAATGATCGCGAGAAGATAGTACCCACACTCCGAGCACCGCTTTCCGGCACCTTCCCGTTGACGGAAGGATGTCGTAAACCAGCGCTTGAAGTTTGTACTGTAGCAAAGATGATGAAACATGGCGCTTAACGTCGACAGTAACTATAAGGCTTCTTAGGGAGCGGAACCCAAAGATCATAAATGTATGTATAATCTTTGACTGTACCCACACTCCCAGAACCGCTTTCCGGCATCTTCCTGTTGAGCGGGACCCAAAGATTATAAATGTATGTATAATCTTTGACTGTACCCACACTCCCAGAACCGCTTTCCGGCATCTTCCTGTTGAAGGAAGGATGTCGTAAACCACTGCTTGGAGTATGGCACTCGACCGCTTTCCGGCATCTTCCTTGTTGACGAAGATTAAACAGTATTGCTGTAATGAACGCTCGGCATCTTCTTTGAGCGACCCAGATTAAAGTATGTATAATTTTGTGTACCCTCCCAGAACGCTTTCGCATCTTCCTGTTGGGGGAAGATTTAAATGTATGATATTTTGTTCCACTCCCAGAACGTTTCGGTCGGAGGGGAAAAATATAATGTAGTTATCTTTGAAAAAAAAAAAAAAAAAAAAAAAAAAAAAAAAAGAGTAAACGCAAAGCGCTCGCGGTAAGCTCAGAACCACTGGTGGGTGCAACGAGACTCCGAACCTTCTGTGCTGATTATGATCATCATCATCGTCACCACCATCGCCAGCATCATCGGACGAAAGCTTCATATTTCTATGCAAACAAGTCGCAGTAGCACTGTGTCAGCAAGATAACAACAATAACACGGCAACAACAACAACAACAAACAAACATGAAGGGAGAGAGAGATTGATTGATTGATTGACTGAACTTTAATTACGCAAGAATAAAGGTTTAGGCACGAATGCCTGTCGGGCAACCTGTCCTTGAAACAGTTACAAACACTTAAACACACACACATACACACACGCACACACACACACACACACACACACACACACACACACACACACACACACACACACACACACACACACACACACACACACACACACACACACACACACATACACACACACACACAAACACACACATACACACACACACACACATCTCTCTCTCTCTCTCTCTCTCTCTCTCTCTCTCTCTCTCTCTCTCTCTCTCTCTCTCTCTCTCTCTCTCTTTTCTACTCATCTCTTCTCTCATCTTCTCTCTTCTCTTCTCTCTCTCTCTATATATATATGATCATGAGGGAAAAATTAATGTAAACCGATGATTATGAATAATACAAAACAGTAATAAATCAATTCATAATAACACTGGGAGATTATACATGCATGTATATACACATTAGAAATCAAGAACTTGATTTTTTTTTTTAATTGGTGATTATTTACCACAAACTGCTTCTGAACCATTTGTGGAGCTGCGTTTTGAAGCTGGTAAGTGAATTTGCGTGACTGAGAGAGAGAGAGAGAGAGAGAGAGAGAGAGAGAGAGAGAGAGAGAGAGAGAGAGAGAGAGAGAGAGAGAGATAAGATAATACTTTATTACACAGGGATAAAGATTTAAGCACGTGTCGGCTTTTTTTACAAATCTGTCCCTGATGACAAACACAGCAACACTCAATACATCAAACAAGAATTCCATTAAATACGCTAGAGAAAAAACGACTTAAAACAAAACTAATTTCTGTCTAAAACATCACATCATACGAACAGAGCAATAATAAGGCAAAGTAAGACCAATTCAAAACAATTTTTTCGGAGAGAGAGAGAGAGAGAGAGAGAGAGAGAGAGAGAGAGAGAGAGAGAGAGAGAGAGAGAATTACAAAAACATATTAACGAATAATGGAAAGCGACAGAATAATGGCTATCTCACTATCTACGTATAAAACAAGATCACATCTAACAGGATTGGAAGCTAAGCAATGGCGCATTATACACACCTAACCAAAATCAAAGCACATCACACATACCAACAATCATATATATGCAAACATTAAATTTGAATAAAATAAAAATAAAAATTATCACCACGAGGAAAAAGAAATAATAAATATTTCATGAGAGAGAGAGAGAGAGAGAGAGAGAGAGAGAGAGAGAGAGAGAGAGAGAGAGAGACGTATGGATGGTTGCTCTCGTGTTCACGATTTTTTTGGCAAGAGCGTTAACTTCATTAACCATTGCCGGATTGCCTTCATGATGTCTAACCACAAAGGTCATACGAGGGTCAAACGCAAGTCACTTCGACTCGAGCACAACACGTGAAGCAGAAGAAAGCGTAAGGTTACCAAAGCGGGCAGTGATCAAATCCCGCCAAACACAATCACCGCCGCTGCGAAATATTACGTATGTTAATAGGCTGCTTAAGCCAAGCTAAGGGCCGGTAATTCTTGGCAATATTGCGTTGTACCTAGAACCAGTCAGTCTTACCTTCTACACTTCGTCAGGCATGTATATAATCCGTAACTGGTTCTGTCTTATGCTTGTTGGTTTAAACAAAATTTGTTTCTTATATAACAATACTTTAACAACATAACATTTGGGCCGTGCAACAAGATGAAGTGATGCTTTATGTCCTCAGATGTCAGTTGACATATTAGGGACAAGTTGTGACCAATGCCGAAGCACGGTGCAATAAATCTTTACGTCCACGGAAACCAGAAGGCTCGTTAGGACGGACAGTCCAGGACGTCCACCTCGACTCTCACACAGCTCCTGATCCATGAGTCCCCGTGCAACAAGCAAAAATAATTATATTAGTACGGCCCGAATCTTACATAAACTGATGACATCGCAAACATAAATTTGATCAACAACAAGGCGAACATAAAAGGAACTTGTAATAAAGATGATATTAATATTTTAGCGCGTGCGTGTGCGTGCGCGCGCGTGTGCATGTCCGCGCGCCTGTTTGTGCCCATGCGTA
>JABMCL010001052.1:107500-112500 GCA_018857735.1 Alviniconcha marisindica
CAGTCTGTTTCATCGGGGACCTGGCTACCATTCCCCAGTTAATACTGACTTTCAACAGACAAGGGAGTTAATTAGCTCGTGAAAGACGTCACACACTGACACAACAACAGAGACCCGAGTTGCCGGAGTTGCTTTTACGTACCCGCAACCAAACCTCGTAGTTCGATCAGTGACCAGAAACTCGATCAGTCGTTGCCTAAACTCCCCAATTACCAGTGACTTTACTGACAACCAAAACCTCGTAGTCCCCCAATTATCAGTGGTTTTACTCACAACAAAACCTCGTATTCCACACTCCCAATTACCAGTGACTTTACCCACAACCAAACCTCGTAGTCCAAGCCTTGATCAGAAACTCTTCCCATGTGGGTCTTACTACTACTGCCTAGTTACCATTGACTTTACCCACAACCAAACCTCGTAGTCCACATTCCCCAATTACCGGTGACTTTATCCACAATCAAACCTCATAGTCCACACACCCCAACTACCAGTGATCTTACCCACAACCAAATCTCGTAATCCACACTCCCAAGTTACCATTGACTTTCCCACAACTAAACATCGTAGTCCACACTCTCCAATTTCCAGTGACTTAACCCACAACCAAACCTCGTAGTCCACACTCCCCATTTACCATTGACTTTGCTCACAACAAATACTCGTAGTCCACACTTCCAGATTACTAGTGACTTTACCCAACAACCAAACCTCGTAGTCCACACTCCCCAATTACCAGTGACTTTACTCACAACCAGACATCATAGTCCACACTCCCCAAATACCAGCGGCTTAACCCACAACCAAACCTCGTAGTCCACACTCCCCATTTACCATTGGCTTTACTCGCAACAAAACCTCGTAGTCCACACTCCCCAATGACCAGTGACTTTACTCACAACCAAGCCTCGTAGTCCACACTCCCCAATTACCAGTGACTTCACCCACAACCAAACCTCGTACTCCAAGTCGTGATCAGAAACTCTTCGCATCTGGTTCTCACTACTGCCCAATTACCAGTGACTTTACTCACAACCAAAACCTCGTAGTCCCCCAACTACCAGTGACCTTACCCACAACCAAACTTCGTAGTGCAAGTCGTGGTCAGAAACCCGTTCCGACGTGCGCTTGTCCACTCCCCAATTACCGGTGACCTTACCCACAACCAAACCTCGTAGTGCAAGTCGTGGTCAGAAACCCGTTCCGACGTGCGCTTGTCCACTCCTCAATTACCGGTGACTTTACTCAACAACCAAACCTCGTAGTCCACACTCCTCAATTACCGGTGACTTTACCCCACAACCAAACCTCGTAGTGCAAGTCGTGGTCAGAAACCCGTTCCGACCTGCGCTTGTCCACTCCTCAATTACCGGTGACTTTACCAACAACCAAACCTCGTAGTCCACACTCCTCAATTACCGGTGACTTTACCCCACAACCAAACCTCGTAGTGCAAGTCGTGGTCAGAAACCCGTTCCGACGTGCGCTTGTCCACTCCTGCAATTACCGGTGACTTTACCCCACAACCAAACTCGTAGTTCGTGGCAGCGTCCGAGTGCGCTTGTCCACTCGCAATTAGGTGATTTAACCCGTCGGGGGAGTCCTGCTAATGGCGATTAGTGGTTCCTCGGGGGAGATCAGGCGGTAAAGTAGGATTAGGCTGGACGGCCTGGAACCACTGGGCCCCGTGCGGCCCGCTGCACAGTTTAACTCGTTAGCCTTTTACGTAGCCAGCGGCAGGCTAGGGGCTGGCTTGCTCCACCGGGTGGAAGGTGGGGTGTATTATACCCGGTGTAGGTCTGCTATATGTCAGTTCAAGAGTGGACTGATGAACTGTTCGGGTGGGTGGTTTTGTGTGTGTGTTGCTGTGGGTGTTTCTGGTTTTTGTCTGTATGTGTGTTTGTGTGTGTGTGTGTGTGTGGGGGGGGTGGGGGTCTGCTATTTGTTTTGCTTTGTGTGTTGTTGTTTGTGTGTGTGTGTGTGTGTGTGTGTGTGTGTGTGTGTGTGTGTTGTGTGTGTGTGGTTTGTGTGTATGTTTGTGTGTGTGTGCGCGCGCGTATGCGTGAATGCATGTGTGTGTGTGCGTGCGTGCGTGCGTGCGTGTGTGTGTGTGTGTGTGTGTGTGTGTGTGTGTGTGTGTGTGTGTGTGTGTGTGTGTGTGCACGCACGTTTGCACACAAACATATTCACACATACACACACTGACACTCTCTCTTTCTCTCTCCCCTCTCTTCTCGTTGTGGCTTGTCTGTCTGTCGTCTGTCTCTGTCGATCTGTCTGTCTCTCTCTCTGTTCTCTCTGTCTCTCTCTGTCTCTCTCTCTCTCTCTCTCTCTCTCTCTCTCTCTCTCTCCTCTCACACACACACACACACACACACACACACACACACACCGACCACCAGAGGGACCGTCCCTTCCTGAACACGGAGACCGACGACTATAATAAACCAGCCGGAAGGGGCTGACCAAGCTGACCAACCTGACCAGGCCGGCACGTCGGGGTCAGGTCTTAACTGCTGTTGGTCTTGCTGGCCTTTGTCCACAACGGGCTGCCCGACGGGCTAACGAGCCAAGACGGGCTCCCAAAGCCGGGGATTATCCGCCTGCAGATTATCGTTGCCCGCTGGCCAACCGCAAAGCCCCGTCTGCATAAGGCAATCGACCCTCCGCTCTTGAAGGGCTACTGCTGATAGTAGACGGACGCGGTGGGGGGAGGGCGGGGGGAGGGAGGGGTGGGGGGAAGGAGGGGGGTAGAGGGGAGGGGGGGGGGGGGGGGGGAGTAAGGGGGTAGGGGGGGGGGGGGAGGCATTGAGTAGGCTGTATGAATTATGTGGGGACCATTCAAGTAATAGTAGGCTTCCATTATTTTGGAGGCAGTCGCGCTTCAATTGGTTAAAGTTGCAGCAGCAATTTGTTGTTGTTGTTTTACGGTTTTTGTTGTTGTTTGTTTGTTTGTTTGTTTGGGGTGGGGCGGGGGGCTGCAAAAGTGTAAATAATGTTTGGTGGTCCGGTCGATTCACTGTTCACATCTTGCATCATTTCGTCGTGCAAAGTGTAGGCTGTGTTTGCAGCTGCAGACACGCATTTGCCGATGTAAATGTGAAAAATTACAGCTGCAGAAAGAGAAGGGGTAATAATTTGCACCAGTAAAATCAGTTTTGCAGCACACACACACACACACACACACAACACACACACACACACACACACACACACACACACACACACACACACACACACACACACACACACACACACACACACACATACAAAAGAACAACAACCAAGGGGGATTGTTTTATTTCAGGCTGCAAATCGATCCGTGGCATCAAAGTTCCAAGTCTGCTCTTCTGTAGTAGCAAATATTTGTCGCTGCAAATTTAGAAAGCAGTTTTATCGCTGCAAAACTGATCTTGCTGCTGCAAAACAAAAACAAAACAAAAGGAGTGGAAAAGAATAAAACAGTTTTGCAGCTACAAAAGTGAAATTGTCGCTGCAAAGTGCACGTCTGCATTTTGCAAATTTTTGTTTGCCGCTGCAAAATGCCGTCTCTTGGTAGCGACGGAATTTTGCAGCGGCAAGTTTGGAATTTTGATAGCGACCGTGGAGGCGGTAGACTTTCTGTCTGTGTGGTGAGCGGGGGTTGTTGAAGCAGTAGCAGGCTTTGACAAGGCAGGCAGGGGTGGACAGAGTCTACGGTGGTGGAGAAGTGTGTGTGTGGTGGGGGGGGGGGGGGGGGTGAAGGGGGGGGGGGGGGGGGGGGGGGGGGGAACCGGGCTGAAGTGTTAGGCTTGCAGTTTCAGAGCGGCTCTCTCGCGGGCTCCACAGCTCACTGTGTGCGATCGATGCTTCAAAGTTGCGATCAGTTGTGGCACAGTGGTTAAGACATTACCCGTGATCGTCGACTCAACTCGCCATCACGGGGCGTCGTATGACGCTGTTCTTGTTCCTTCCTGGGACAGTGAGTTTATATCACGTCTGGAGCAGGGAACGAATTCAATGATATGTTGGGTTGTTCGTGTCTGTTTTTGGTCTTGCTTCTTCTGTGAGTGTGAGTGAGTGTGTGTGTGTGTGTGTGTGTGTGTGTGTGTGTGTGTGTGTGTGTGTGTGTGTGTGTGTGTGTGTGTGTGTGTTCTGTGCCGTGTGTGTGTGTGTGTTGTGTGTCTGAGAGAGAGAGAGAGAGAGAGAGAGAGAGAGAGAGAGAGAGAGAGAGAGAGAGACAGAGACAGACAGACAGACAGACAGACAGACAGACAGACAGACAGAGACAGACAGACAGACAGACAGACAGACAGGCAGAGACAGAGACAGAGACAGAGAGACAGACACAGAGACACAGAAAGACAGAGACAGAAACAGTCAGAGAGACAGAGACAGACACAGTGAGAGAGTTGTTATTTTGTTGTTGTTTTCGTGTCAGGTTCAGTATGGCCATCACTGTGTTAAATCTGATCATATACTTCTAAATTATTTCACGCCCAGTCACCCACAAAGGTCATATCACGACGAAACACGTCATTGGATCACTAGTACAAATCAAGTTTTCCGTTACTTTATGCTGAAAGAGAATTGGAAAAAAAATGAACGTGAATGAACCAAACAGGTAGAAATTAAAAACGCAAAATCCTTGGCAGTAGGTGAATCGTAAAAAGGCTATATTCCAACCTATAATTACATAGTTCAGGTTTGAAGGGAGAGAATCATTCACAGATCTTAATGCTGGTCTTGATTTCAACGCCGGATGTACCTGACAGCAGTATGTATGAAGATAATCCTTCTCCCTATATTCCACGGCTTTTTGTCATCATCCGAGAACGATCAGGATTAAAGACTGTGGATGTTATGATGACAGAATTCAAACACAGAAAAGGTTCCAAAGAACGCTATTTATCAGTACAAAACACAACATGTGAGTTTTGGAGTAATCCCCTTTATCAAGTTACAAAACGACATTTAAACAACAGTTAAACGGTGAAAACGATGGAGAAAAAATATGGAGA
>JABMCL010001052.1:120000-150000 GCA_018857735.1 Alviniconcha marisindica
GTGGGGGATTATGTCTTTACCAGTTGGGACTTTAACAACGCCTTACCAGTTGGGACTTTAACGACGCCTTACCAGTTGGGACTTTAACAACGCCTTACCAGTTGGGACTTTAACAACGCCTTACCAGTTGGGACTTTAACGACGCCTTACCAGTTGGGACTTTAACAACGCCTTACCAGTTGGGACTTTAACGACGCCTTACCAGTTGGGACTTTAACAACGCCTTACCAGTTGGGACTTTAACAACGCCTTACCAGTTGGGACTTTAACGACGCCTTACCAGTTGGGACTTTAACGACGCCTTACCAGTTGGGACTTTAACAACGCCTTACCAGTTGGGACTTTAACAACGCCTTACCAGTTGGGACTTTAACAACGCCTTACCAGTTGGGACTTTAACACGCCTTACCAGTTGGGACTTTAAAACGCCTTACCAGTTGGGACTTTAAAACGCCTACCAGTTGGGACTTTAACACGCCTTACCAGTTGGGACTTTAACGACGCCTTACCAGTTGGGACTTTAACACGCCTTACCAGTTGGGACTTAACAACGCCTTACATTGGGACTTTAACAACGCCTTACCAGTTGGGACTTTAACAACGCCTTACTAGTTGGGACTTTAACAACACCTTACCAGTTGGGACTTTGACAACACCTTACCAATTGGGACTTTAACAACGCCCAAAGTCTCACAGCCATAGATAATACACTAACTAGTTAGTGACGAAGTCTCTCTATGGGGGACTGTATCTTTTACCAGCTGGGACTTTAACAACACCTTACCAGCTGGGACTTTAACAACACTTTACCAGTTGGGACTTTAACAATGCTTTACCAGTTTGGACTTTAACAACACCTTACCAGTTGGGACATTAACGCCCAAAGTCTCACAACCAGGGATAACACATTTACTAGCTAGTGCTGAAGTATGGGGGACTGTGTCTTAACCAGTTGGGACTTTAACAACACCTTACCGGTTGGGACTTTAACGACGTCAAAACTGTCACTGCCATAGATAACACAATAACTAGCCAGTGACGAAGTGTCTCTGTGGGGGACTGTGTCTCTACCAATTGGGACTTTGACAACGCGAAAACGTGCACTGCCATGGATAACACACTAACTAGCTAGTGATGAAGTCTCTCTATGGTGAATATATATATATTTCTCTCTCTCTCTCTCTCTCTCTCTGCTCTCTCTCTCTCTCTCTATATAATAATATATACTAATATATATATAAATATATAATATATATATATAATATATATGGGTCTGTCTCTAACAGCCTCTCACAGCCAAGCCTATTACAGACATTATCAAATGAAGCGACCTTTGTGGCGGCTGCGTCTTTACTGGTTAGCACTTCAACAACAACAAGACATGCACAGCCACGGTTTACATAGAAGTCTATTGGTGACTGTGCCTTTACTAGTTAGGACTTTAACAACAACAAGACTCGCACAAACACGGATTATACACACTTGTTATTGAAGCCTGTCTATGGGAGACTGTACCGTTACTAGTTAGGACTTCAGCAACGTCAAGACAGGAACGGTTAAGCAGAACATTACACTTACCAATAAATCTCTTCTACTGGGGACTGGGTGTTTACCGACTGGAACTTTTACAACGACAAGACACAAACAGCCAAGCATCATATACGCTCTCAAGTGGCGTTTCTTGCTGGGGGCTGTGGAAGCTGGGCCTCTGACAAGGCCATACATTTTAACATTGTCCAAGCGGTCACAGCCAATCACAACACACACATGCCAGAGAAATCTCTCTCGGGTCGGGTTCTTTAACGTTGTCAAAGCAGTCACAAACATCAATCACACACGCTTACCAGTAAAATCTCTCTTAGGTGAGGGACTGTGAGTTTACAGATTGGGCTCTTTAACATTGTCAAAGCGGTCACAGCCAGTCAGAACACACACTTGCCAGTGAAATCTCTTAGGACTGACTTTACAGGTTGGGTTCTTTAACATTGTCAAAGCGGTCACAGCCAATCAGAACACACACTTGCCAGTAAAATCTCTCTTAGGTGAGGGACTGTGACTTTACAGGTTGGGTTCTTTAACATTGTCAAAGCGGTCACAGCCAATCAGAACACACACTTGCCAGTAAAATCTCTCTTCAGTGAGGGACTGTAACTTTACAGGTTGGGTTCTTTAACATTGTCAAAGCGGTCACAGCCAATCAGAACACACACTTGCCAGTAAAATCTCCCTTAGGTGAGGGGCTGTGCTTTACATGTTGAGCTGTTTAACATTGTCAAAGCAGCCACAGCCAAGCACCATATATAATTATGTCTGTGAAATAAGTATATGTGATTTTACGGGTTTGGTCTTTTACACTGAACATTGTCAAAGCAATCTGAAACAGAGCGAGGCCCAGAGCGCTCGCGCAGATTCAACACACAAGGGAGATAATTAGCGCTCCAAAGACGTCACACACACACAGCAATAACAAAAGCCCGAGTCGCCTACGGTAACTTTCACCTGGCATGCGAGTAAATACAAGGTACATAAACTCCACCAGAAGTACATCCTCAAAATCCTAAAACAAATCCATCAAAATCCTTTGAGCATATATACCTCTGGTGGAGTATATGTACCTTGTATTTACTCGCATGCCAGGTGTATTTGTGTGACGTCTTTCGAACGCTGATTAACTCCCCTGTGTGTTGATTGTCAAAGCAGTCTCAACAAAGCAAAGCAAACACTTGTCTACAAGTGTGAATAAGTATCTTCCTATGAGGTACAGTGACTCGACCAGATGAACCGGTTTCTTTATTATTATTATTATTATTTATTTTATTATTATTATTAATTATTTTATTATATATATAATTTATTTATTTACATTTTAATACAGTCGCAATTAAAACGTATAAATATTTGATTAAATCGATTAAACTTGATCGATTTGATTAATATATATAAATGTTTGACTTAATCAGCTCCACTCGATTAGTTTGGTTTGCATTGTTTAATTATGCATGGCCGCAAACACTCGCATATGAGAAGAAGCAAAAAAGCACAGTTAAATGTGTCGTAATTGTCAGGAATACGATTTTCTCAGTTATACAAAAATGTCAAACTCTTCCAAATTCAAAACCGGAAAACAGTGCAATCGATACTCGCGATCAGTTTCCTTGTTTATCTAGAATTTTTTCCCTCTGTCACTGTCACTCTTTGTCTCTATGTCTCTATGCCTCTTTGCCTCTATATCTGTCTTTGTGTCTCTTTGTTTCTATATCTGTCTGTGTCTCTATGTCTCTATGTCTCTGTGTCTCTATGCCTCTATGTCTCTTTGTCTCTTATCTGTCTCTGTGTCTCTTTGTCTCTGTATCTGTCTCTGTGTCTCTATGTCTCTATATCTGCCTCTGTGTCTCTTTGTCTCTACATCTGCCTCTGTGTCTCTTTGTCTCTATACCTGTCTCTGTGTCTCTTTGTCTCTATATCGGATTGTCTGGCTGTCTGGCCCTCTCTCTCTCCCCCCCCCCCCCCCCCCCCACCACCGCCCCCCCCCCCCCCTCTCCCCCTCTCTCTTCCCCCCTCTCTCACTCGCCCACTCACTCACTCACTCACGGACTCACATACACATGGATGCTTTGTCAAATACTGTCACGCAGAACACGTACCATCAGGAAACGTAAAAAGGAAAAACGAAGCAGAAAAGCATGGATTTTAAGACAGCAGCTGAACCCCATTCCTTTGGTGCAGGAAGCGTAATAATGAAGAACATTATCTATGTGACAGTGTCTCTCTTTGGAACTTCTTCGTAGTGCGTTGCTTTCTGTCTTGTGGCAATAGTAATTATAGTGTTCCATTACACACACACACACACACACACACACACACACACACACACACACACACACACACACACACACACACACACACATACATACATACATACGCGCGCGCGCTTTACAACATAATCACTTAGCCAATCAAATGGCGACCTACATACATCAAGAGAAAAATAACTATAATTATCCAACATGAAAAAGCTCTAACATATGTTCATGCATTCACCATATATATATATATATATATATATATATATATATATAATATATATATATATATATATATATATATATATAAACACTATATACAACACAGTCCTATTGTACCTACAACTTAATATTGCACCATACTGATCACAATGCAAGAGCAACTTCAGCATTACACACACACACACGCACGCACGCACGCACGCACGCACACACACACACACATTGCACAGACAAGTCATACTTTGTGATGCCGTGCCCCCGTGGTAAAATCGACCACAGCGAAAAGTCTGACAAACTGAGTTGAGCTACAATGTTGAATGTTGAAAACATACACAACCTATCAAACTGACGCCTTGCAACTATGGCATAATCATTTTAAATTAGTCTACACACTGAGCCCGCTCTTGTGACGTGCTGCACACGTACACTTTGTCATGCCCATCGCCATCATGTAGGAGAAGGTCCAGATGAATACAGGTGATTGAGTTTCTGCTGAAACCTATTCATTGTGTTCACTGTTCTTGTGACGTGCTGCACACGTACACTTTGTCATGCCCATCGCCATCATGTAGGAGAAGGTCCAGATGAATACAGGTGATTGAGTTTCTGCTGAAACCTATTCATTGTGTTCACTGTTCTTGTGACGTGCTGCACACGTACACTTTGCCATGCCCATCGCCATCATGTAGGAGAAGGTCCAGATGAATACAGGTGATTGAGTTTCTGCTGAAACCTATTCATTGTGTTCACTGTTCTTGTGACGTGCTGCACACGTACACTTTGCCATGCCCATCGCCATCATGTAGGAGAAGGTCCAGATGAATACAGGTGATTGAGTTTCTGCTGAAACCTATTCATTGTGTTCACTGTTCTTGTGACGTGCTGCACACGTACACTTTGTCATGCCCATCGCCATCATGTAGGAGAAGGTCCAGATGAATACAGGTGATTGAGTTTCTGCTGAAAACCTTTTCATTGTCTTAGTCTCTTGTAGCTTTACATGTTATACAATGCTTGTTACTGAGATTAGCTACTTACATACTTAATAGTCACCGTATGGCATGTGTGTCTATATATTTATTTTGCCATTGTTATTTGTATGTTTAATGTGGTGAAAATAAAAAATAATAAATAAATAAATAAAACTTTTCATTGTGTTCATTGTTGGGGTTCATGCAATAACCGTTTGTTGGTTGCTGAGAGTCCTGACTGACCCGGTGATGTTGGCGACACGTTAAAATCCAACTAACTCCTCTCGTGTACTTTTAACTAGGTTAGGTGATGTATGCCAGTGTTGTCGTTTGCTTATGTGTGTATGCTTACCCGCTTTTCTAGACACGTTCCTTGTTGTTAAACTTAGTGAATAAAGAATCTGAATCCGAATCGTTGCTGAGACGAAGTCGTCTATCACCGAAAATGTTCACAGATCTTGTTTCATTCTGTGGAATGACGTACTCTTTAAACATTTTTTTTATTTTTATTTTTTTATTGTAGACCGTGTTTGTTTGGATCTTTTTATTGAATGCTGGCAGTCAGTCTCGGTCCGGATTTCTTTTTCTTTTTTAAGCTGATAGGGTATTACTCAACATGGTCCTTGTAGTTACGCCGAAAACATTATCTCATATTCACAATGGTTTCGAAAGCACGTCACTGTCGACCGACCTGTACTAGTTCGTTGGCTACAGTCGCTCAAGCTGCAGCTTGCAAAAGAAGACAAACTTACTTGAGTAAATATACGAGTTTCGTCCTACAATAGCCTGTGAGGCCAGTCAGTGTTATTGCCATTTTACACAATGCGTTTGCGGCGAGCCGTAATGCACCAAGTTGCAAGACCAGAAACCAGTAAACATACAGGAGTGCACGTTATGAGAAAATTCAGACATAACTTGCATTTATGTATTACCGATCGTGACACATACATGTTTTCTAGCAGGCAAACGAGTCATCCGCAGAAATCAACTCGCGTTTGTTGGGTAGATTTGTCATGGTGAGTAACTAAGCGTCGACACTGAAAGCCCAGTCAGTCGCAAAAGATCATGGTTTGTCGTGAGCCGGTTTGGCCCAGCGGTAAGGCGTTAGGCCGGTGAGTCGGAGAGTCGAAGACCCGTTCGAGTTCCCACTCGGCCTCTCCTTTCTCTTCACAAGTTTGGTCTGTGGACACCGTCTTGTGACTTTGCCCCTCACAATTAACAAAACATTAGAATGACTCTCATCGCTCCCCATCTTAAAGCAGAGATCATTCTGGTGGCGTCAGTGTAGCGTTGGGTGTAGCTCCACGTCGCTACACCTGGTTTCGCCCCCGATATAACCGTACTGGTTGACTGGGCGTAAAACATCAAGTTACTTACTTACGCCTCCTGGGATCTCGGTCCCGCCAGTACCTCTCTGGAGACAGCTCGGAGTTAAACAGGCCTAAGAAACAAGGACAACTGTGGCACGTGACGGCATCGCAAACCCAGCGAACGTTTAGTTTACCACGACACAACGTACGTAACACCGTGTCTTTGCCGGTGTCATCTTCGTGCCAGTGACTTCAAGGAACGCGTACCAGTTCTGTGTCGCAGCCACATGGCACTGATCACTGCCATGGAGCAAGCGAAGATTCGTGCGTACACTAAATGATATATATATAGTAACTCGTAGCAGTGTTCGTATGGTCGTGTAGCAGTGGTCGTGTAGCAGTGGTCGTGTGGTTGTGTAGCAGCGGTCGTGTAGCAGCGGTCGTATGATGGTCGTGTAGCAATGGTCGTATGGTCGTGCAGCAGCGGTCGTGTGGTCGTTTAGCAGTGGTCGTGTAGCAGTGGTCATATTGTCGTAGCAGTGGTCGTGTGGTCGTGTAGCAGCGGTCGTGTGGTCGTGTAGCAGTGGTCGTGGGGTCGTGTAGCAGCGGTCGTGTAGCAGTGATCGTATTGTCGTGTAGCAGCGGTCGTATGGTCGTGTAACAGTGGTCGTGTAGCAGTGGTCGTGTGGTCTTGTAGCAGTAGTCGTATGGTCGTGTAGCAGTGGTCGTATGGTCGTGTAGCAGTGGTCGTATGGTCGTGTAACAGTGGTCGTGTAGCAGTGGTCGTGTGGTCGTGTAGCAGTAGTCGTATGGTCGTGTAGCAGTGGTCGTGTGGTCGTGTAGCAGTGGTCGAATGATCGTGTAACAGTGGTCGTGTGGTCGTGTAGCAGTGGTCGTGTAGCAGTGGTCGTATGGTCGTGTAACAGTGGTCGTGTGGTCGTGTAGCAGTGATCGTGTAGCAGTAGTCGTGTAGCAGCGGTCGTATGGTTGTGTAGCAGCGGTCGTGTAGCAGAAGTCGTGTAGCAGCGGTCGCGTGGTTGTGTAGCAGTAGTCGTGTAGCAGTAGTCGTGTAGCAGCGGTCGTGTAGCAGTAGGTTCGTGTAACAGTAGTCGTGTAGCAGTAGTCGTGTAGCAGCGGTCGTATGGTTGTGTAGCAGCGGTCGTGTAGCAGCGGTCGTGTAGCAGTAGTCGTGTAACAGCGGTCGCGTGGTTGTGTAACAGCGGTCGTATAGCAGTAGTCGTGTAGCAGTAGTCGTGTAGTAGCGGTTGTGTAGCAGTAGTCGTGTAGCAGTAGTCGTGTAGCAGCGGTCGCGTGGTTGTGTAGCAGCGGTTGTGTAGCAGCGGTTGTGTAGCAGTAGTCGTGTAGCAGTAGTCGTGTAGCAGCGGTCGCGTGGTTGTGTAGCAGCGGTTGTGTAGCAGTAGTCGTGTAGCAGTAGTCGTGTAGCAGCGGTCGCGTGGTTGTGTAGCAGCGGTCGTGTAGCAGTAGTCGTGTAGCAGTAGTCGTGTAGCAGCGGTCGTGTAGCAGTAGTCGTGTAGCAGTAGTCGTGTAGCAGCGGTCGTGTAGCAGTAGTCGTGTAGCAGTAGTCGTGTAGCAGCGGTCGTGTAGCAGTAGTCGTGTAGCAGCGGTCGCGTGGTTGTGTAGCAGTGGTCGTTTCCAAAACGACAGGAATTCTCCGTGTGGAAACGGGTCGTCAGCCTATTGCCCACGATCGGATCAGGGACATGGTCAGGAACACTTTAACCGAAAGGGAAGAAATTATGGGTGTGAGTCGTCTACGCTTTTGAGATCAGCCGGACAGCCTGAAACTCGACTGAAAATCTGAGTAGTTTTCACCTCGCATGGATTGAAAGTCGAGCCACATAACCGTAACCCCGAACGCAGTTGTGATCCGCGCAGTCCAAGGACAACACACAGTTTAAGAGAGAGAAAAAAAGCATCAAATTAAGAGCTCATGGTGTATGTCAGGCGATGATCCAGAGCAAGAGTTCATCTGTGACCACCACTGTGCAAATACATTAGTGATGATGTAGAGCTTCATGTCCTCGGATGTCGGTTGACATTATTATTAGGGAAAAACTGTGACCAATGCCTAAGCATGGTCCAATGTTGCTTTACGTCCACAGAAACCATAAGGCTCATTAGGACGGGGAGCCCAGGACGGCCACCTCGACATTCACACAGCTCCTGAACTCTGAAAATACATCAAGTAAAATAGAATGTTTATATGGCGACGACGATCACGACGGCATCATATGCGGTTCTGCTCCAATGCTTTCTAGAGATGTCGCTGAGATCACAGCCTAGTGTAAGGAAACGGCTGCACACGCCACCCTCTCACCCAGGTTGGGTGAACCTCAGAATTTAGCTGAGGAATGATAGCAAACAAACTGCCTGAGATCTAGACTGATGGCGTATACTGCACTGATGGCTGAAGCCAGTCAAATGTAAGCACATGATTATATCGGAATGTGTGTGTAGTACGTGCAAACTTGGTTACAGCGTTTGCGCTGACGGAGTCTGCTTCCTGGTCGAGTACACCGACATCTTCACTGTCCGAAACACCGTAGTCCCGATGCCTTGATGAGACGCCAATGAGATCGATGCCTGAGATCTAGACTGATGGCCTATCCTGCAACAACGAATGAAGCCGGTCGAATCTAAACGCATGATAATATCGGAATGTGTGCGTGTGGCACGTGCACAGTCAAGAGCCTTTGGCTATGGCGCTGGCGCTGACCGAGTCTGTGTCCGGATCGACCACGTTGATTTCCTCACTGTCCGAAACACCGTAGTCCTCCTCCTCACGTTCCATGTCCGGGTCACAGTCAGGTGACCTCGTGTCACGTGACTCCCTGTCTCTGTCGTCACACTCGTCCTCCCAGTCACTGTCCTGACCTTGACCTTTGCCGTCTGACCTTGACCCTGACCCTCCGCTGGAGTCTTCCTGAGACTTCCGTTGGAGCTTCTTCTGCTTCATTCGTCGGTTTTGAAACCACGTTTTGACCTGCGACAAAAGGAAGAAAAGAAAAAAATCAGAAAGTTCACTACGGCGCAATGACGAATAGAAGAACAAATGCACCCGAGTTGGATCTAAGTTTACAATGGCATTTTCCAGCAATACGATGCCGATACGGTCGAAATGTTATAAAATAACTCTGGTTCTGTTTGACTGTACACTGCACAATCGTATGTGACAGTTATTAAAGATTTTGTCATTTCATGTTAAACAAGACGGGGTTGTTTTTCAAGTCATGCAATTTGTCGGTGACGGGTGCGAACGTTTGGTGACTTTTGGGTGTGCTTTGTTGTTGATGTTGTAAGAATACAGCTTTTGAATATGAAAACAAACCATATCCGAGTCTCTCTATCCCGCCCCCTCCCCACGCCTCTGTCTGTCTGTCTGTCTGTCTGTGTATCTCTGTCTCTGTCTCTGTCTCTGTGCCTGTTTCTGTGTCTGTGTCTCTGTCTGTCTGTCTGTCTGTCTGTCTGTGTCTATCTGTCTGTCTGTCTGTCTGTCTGTCTGTCTGTCTGTCTGTCTGTCTGTCTGTCTGTCTCTCTCTCTCTCTCTCTCTCTCTCTCTCCTCTCTCTCTCTCTCTCTCTTTTCTCTCTCTCTCTTCTGTTTGTCTCTCTCTCTCTCTCGTGCCTGTCTGTCTCTCTCTGTCTCTGTTTCTGTCTGTCTGTCTGTCTGTCTGTCTGTCTGTCTCTCTCTCTCTCTCTCTCTCTCTCTCTCTCTCTCTCTCTCTCTCTCTCTCTCTCCCCTCTCCCCTCTCTCTCTCTCTCCCCCCCCTCCCACGCCTTTTCCCCCCTCCCAACCCCCTTTTTTGAAAGACTTGAACACGTACCTGCGTCTCTGACAAGTTGAGTTGTGAAGCCAGGTCCATTCTCTCTGGGGTGGACAGGTAGCGCTGAGCCTCGAATCGCTTTTCCAGCCCCGTCAGTTGCTGGTCGCTGAACACGGTGCGAGCCTTGCGCCGTCTGCAGTGCTTGCCGGGACTGTCGTGTTGGAACAGGGGGTTCAGAGGCAGGCCCACTGTGGGAACAGGCAAAGAAACAAAGCTGTGTTGCAAAGGTTGATGGAGGATGTACCGTAGAAACAGGCAAAGAAACAAAGCTGTGTTGCAAAGTTGATTGAGGATGTACCATAGAAACAGGCAAAGAAACAAAACTGTGGTGCAAACATGATTGAAGATTCTCCCTTCAGCCTCCACGCCCTCTGCCAACACACACAGACACAGACACACACACATACACACACACATACACGCACGCACGCACGCACGCACGCACACACCCACGCACCACCCCCCACCACACCACCAAAAAAACACCCACCCCTCTCCCTCCTCTCTCTCTCCCCCTTTCCCCCCTTTTCCCTCTCCCCCCCCCCCCCACACACACACAAACCACACCCCCACAAAACACCCACCACCACACCAATCTCACTCAACAAAAAACACAACACCCAACCCAACAAAACCTCTCTCCTCCCTCTTCTCTCCCCTCTCTCTCTCTCTCTCCTCTCTCCCCCCCCCCCCCCCCCCTCTCCTCACCCCCCCCCCCCCCCCCCCCCCTACACACACCCCCCCCTCTTCTCTCTCTCTTCTCCCCCCCAAACCCCCCACCCCCAAACAAAAAAAAAAACACACCCCCCCCCCCCTCTCCCCCCAACCCCACCACCCAAAACCCCCACACACACACACACCACACACACTTTTTTTTTTCCCCCCCCCTTTTTTTTTTTACACCCCACACACACCCCAAACACACACACACACACACACCCCCCCAGGTGCACTAACCTGACGTGGGGATGAAGAAGGCGGGATGCTCAGCCCCCTGCTTAGGGAAGAAGGTGGAGGCAGCTGCAGCGTGAGCCAGCAGCGGGTGCGGGTAGAAGGCCGGAGCCCCCAGACACGCGTACCCGTAGTCCGGGAACCCTGGAGGCCTCATGATGGAGGGGAGGGTGGGAGCCGGGGTTCCGGGGTCCCTGGACACGGGTAGCGGTTTGGGCTTGGCGAAGAGGATGTCCTCGATGAAGAAGCTGCTGGGTCGGGTCTGGCCGCCTCCACCGCCCTCGGAGAAACCCCGAAGGTTCATGCTGGGGTTGCTGCTGCTGACCTGGAAGGTTTACCATACAATACAATTTTACTGGCTCTGTGTAGAAAAAAAAAAAAAAAAAAAAATTTTTTTTTTTAGGTCGAAGTGTAGAAGAAAAAAAACAAGCAAGTAGTTAATTGTTGAGGCGTTGTATTTAGATCTGGAAGACCTTAAACAGGGTAAAAAGACTAAAAATAGACAAATTTATAGTTGGGGCTTGGGGGGAATCGAGGTGGCCTCCCACTTTCCAAAAGCCTTTTTTTTTGTGGACGTAAAAATTATTGAACCGTGCTTCGGCATTGGTCACAACTTGTCCCTAATATGTCAACTGACATCTGAGGACATTAAGCATCACTTCATCATCATCATCGTAGACAATTCTATTTGTACTTTTTGTTTGGACAATTTTATTGTGCTTGTGTTACGTATTTCGAGCGCTAATTAACTCCCTTGTGTGTCGATTCTGTGTAGAGAAATCTGTCTTCTTTTGTCACCATTCGTCACCTGTGAGCTGTGTAGTTTACGTCATGTATGCTAACGGTGGTTTGGCAACAACAGTGAGCCGGTTTGGCCCAGCGGCAAGGCGTTAGGCTGGTAAGCAGAAGGGCCTCGGATCGATTCCACATCGGCTTTCCTTTCTCTTCAAAAAAGGTTGTAGTTTGTGGATATTGTCTCGTGAGACTTTGTCCCTCACAATCAATGAAACATTAAAATGGCTCTCGTCGCTGCCCGTCTTAACGCAGGCGTCATTCTGGTGGTGACAGTGTAGCGATAGGTATATAATCTCACTCCCTTCCCTCCACCTCCTAGCGCCCCCCCCCCCCCCCCCACTCCCTTCTCCCCGTGCCTAATAAGCCTTATGGTTTCTGTGGACCCTGAAAGAAGAAGCTGGCAACAAACAGAGCGAAAGAATGGGGAATTCCAAACAAAACTTTCAAAATGAGTGATAAATTAGTTGGTGCTTTGAGCCAAATAACTAACTAATTGTGATTGGGTAACAAACACCATTATTTATTTTAAGTACCCGATCACAGTCTTTAGACATAAACACAAACGTTTGTGTTTGGAACAAGATTGAAATCATCGTGCATTCCATAAGTGAACCCAGTACAAAGTGGCGGTCAGACTGACAGAGTACAGAATAGTAACCTAACTAAGGAACGCGGGGCATAGTGTTCACAAACTCCAGGCACTGGTTTACGGCATCCTTCCTCCAGCCACTGACGTAACTGATTACATCATAGATCTCCAAAAACTGTCAGCTAACGGACAGTTTTTCGTTGGCGCCCAAATGGCGGCAAGTTTGTAACAGACAATTCAAATTATATCAGGCGTTTCTTTCATAACCGTCCACGTTGCTTTCGCCACCACAAATAAAACCAGAATGGTTTGAATCGAGGCGGAACTATTTTTTACCATGGAGGGACGCGCCTCATGTTTCCGTGTGTGCTTGGACGCTATGCTGCTTCCACAGTCTTATCAGTACCCAAACCTTTCGGAGGGCGCTGACAGCGTCGGTGGACAGCTGCGCGGAGATAAAGAGTGCCCCTTCAGTGGCGTAAACAATTCTGGCAGAATTTGGGGGAAGGGGCCAGAAAGCGATGGAGTGTGGGTGTTCAGCGCGGAACTCTCTTTCTTTCAGTCTAACAGTTCAATAAAATACAAAGCTCCGCGCTGAGTTCTTAGCTTTGCCTCTAACTGTTACGGTCCCACAAGCTTTCGACCTGTGCGCCATGCGCTGCTTTGGTGTCTGTTGGACCACAGGGCGATTCAAGTCAGAATCCAGCAGCCTTGTTAATGGAATCGGCCTCATTTGATTCCAACTGCTGTCCCTCATCATCAGTGAAGGTTACTTTTTTTTCTTCTTTTTCTTCTTTTGTTTAAGATTTTGTTCGGAATCCACCAGTCTCTCGCTCTGTTGCTATGTTTCACCTTATCAGCCAAACACGACGGTCAATCTTAGGGCTTTTCTCGCAACAACAAAAAAATTTCGAGACGGCAGCAGTTTCATGTGGCACCAGCCATGCCAGCGCTGTAAGTACACCACTTCGGTGGATATTCAAAAACGCGCTATAAAAAGCTAGTCACTCATGTAGAATCACATGCGAGCGCAGTGAGTTTGCCCGAGAGCGGAGAATAGCTATATATAAAAGCAATATCATCATCTTCATCATCATCATCAAAAGTTGCTTAATCTCAGGATAAGCCCAAAGCTTTGAAGCTTCCTGCTTATACGGCTGTTACGTACTTAATGTGCAAAAAAAATACCACCTGTACTTTTACATTCCCTGTATAACAGTAAGTTTATTTTCTTCTTCGAGTGTTGCTTTACGTCCACAGAGACCATAAGGACTGTTAGGGACGGGGAGCTCAGGACGTCCACCTCCACTTTCACACAGCTCCTGAACTCTGTAGGTTCATCCTCCGCGAAGCAAATGGCGTAAACGAAGCCTGATTGAAAAAAGCGGTGTTGATGTTTATTCAAATTTACGCCTGTATTTGAAAAATGTATATACATTTTTACTGGACTGACCAAGAAATTCAATTTATCTTCCCAATCCCCCTTTAAAAGGTTTTTCAGGCGGAACCGGGAAAACCCCCTGCCGAAAACCAGGCTATTTAAATTGTCCCTGTTTTAGGCTAAAAAAGCAAATTGTGTCTCAGTCTCTTCTACATAAACAGTGCGCTGACAGATCATGTGTATTGTCTTTAGAATTAAAGCAAACACACCATTATGGTGCATATATAATAAAAAGAACATGATTTCGACTTTATAGTTTGCGCGAGAAACAGACAGGCCACTCGAAATACGTCAGCGGTAATTCAGTTCTCACTCCCAGCACGTTGAACTTGAAGAGTCCTTATTTCTGGTTGGAATCGTTCCGAACGTTTTCTGCTACGTCCACGGGAAAAGGTGGGGCTTGTCATACTAACTGGTTTAAAAGCTCGATTTCTCTCTCACCCCCCACTCCCCGAAGAGCAAGAAAAGGGGATGTCCCTCAACATGACACAAAGCCCTCCCACTCTCCCAGCGGTAGCCACGCCCACACGCCCCGTAAGCCTCTCTTCTCCCGCAGATCTTCATCGATCTGTCATCCTACTTGTAAAGCTAAGGCGAAATTGTGCATCAAGCTCTGTGGCCTGTCTGCAGCCGTTACAGAGCTAGATCAGCGATCCGCCAGCGCCGAGACTCCGTAGCAAGACGCGGGGCTTTCTGTAATGACACGTCACGTGCCAAACCTCTGTGGCTCGCCCGCAATCAAAAAGGGAGAGAGAAAGCGTTAAAAAGTCGGATCCGGCGCCGAAAATCGAGTTGCCGAAACGCAATCAATCACGCTGCCTTTACAATTCGAGTCAGAGAGAAGGTCGCGGGATCGTAGCGAGACTCTCGCGTTACGTCCATCATGGCGGCCAACGCACTCATCAGAAGAGCGAGACTGGCTGGATGACCGCTGTCCCCTGGGACGACTTCTTGGGCCAGGATCGCCTAATTCCTGCTGAAAACGAATTAACGCGCGCCAAATGTGAAGCGTCAACGCTATGAATGATGTCATTATTGCCTCGGCATACAAAACGAGACTGTTAAAAGAAGCTTCTGGTGGAGAGACTGACCGTGATCATTTTTGATAATATCGTATTCATATATATATATATATATATATATATATATATATATATATATATATATATATTATATCAGACGTGGTGATCCCAAACGATACTGAGCTTGAAAGGGGGCGGGGTATCAGTCAAATCAATGTGGAGATTGGCCTTTTTATTCTTCTGTTCCTTCCTGATTGTTTTATAACGCGGGGTTTGATCATTTGCGGGATTTTAAATTTCAGCAACATTCGTTGTGGTCTGTGTTAGCCTATAAGTGCATTTTGCGCACGTGCGTATGGTGTATGGATGGGTGTTCGTGAGAGAGAGAGAGAGAGAGAGAGAGAGAGAGAGAGAGAGAGAGAAGGGAGGAGGGAGAAAGATAGCGGGGAGGAGGGGGAGGGGACTGGTTGATTGGGTCCTGGAAATGCTGCTTGTTCAGTCGGCTATCTGCTTTGTTGTTGAGTGTATCTAGGTTATCTCCACCCCTTTTTTGAGGGGAGTGGGGGGAAGGGGAGGGACGGGGGGCGTGGGGGAGGGGGGAGGGGGGACAAAGTGTAACTTGCAAACGCCAGTTCCTGAATAAATCAAAGTCGACGAAACCTTTGCAGCATGCATTACAACAACAAACAAAAAAACTTTTTTTTTTTTTTTTTTTTTTTGCAAACAAAAACTTGGAAACAATACCACGGTCTAATTACTCAACGCCTGTGCAGGGAATATAATAAGCCAACACAAGGGCGGCGGGACGGCAATTTTCGTCACTCAGATAAGCAAATTGCGGGAAGGAAATTCCAAACAAATTTACCGCGTCTGACCCGCCAACTCCGTGGACCCTGGCGAGTCCGGAGACGGTGGTAGCTCGCCCGATCGCCGCGTAATTGGCCAGAGAGCGACGAGCGTGCAAAGAATGCGAGGGGCGTTTGTTAGGCAAGCCATAATGAGGACGAGCTAACTCAATAACGTGTCAATGAGAGGCGGCCGCCAGAGATCGAACACCGGAATCAGTTTAACGGTATCGGCGCTGAATTCAAAATCCACTCACTCCGTGCACGAAAGAAGCGAGGCGATAGGGATCTTTTTCTGTCTCTCTCTCTCTCTCTGTCTGTTTCTGTCTATGTCTGTCTGTCTGTCTCTCTCTGTCTCTCTCTGTCTCTGTCTCTGTCTCTGTCTCTGTCTCTCTCTCTCTCTCTCTCTCTCTCTCTCTCTCTCTCTCTCTCTCTCTCTCTCTCTCTCTCTCTCTCTCTCTCTGTAATTTGATATCTATTCATCACTAGCTTAGCAAGGACTAGTTGTTAGGTTTTTGACTGAACCTAAACTACAATCCTTGTAAAATAAAGTTTTCGAGTTCGAGTTCTGTCTGTCTGTCTCTCTCTCTCTCTCTCTGATTTCCCTTCCCCATCCCCCTCGATCTTTCTCCGTGCTGTTTAGTCGTTCTCCCTGTATAGTCTAAAGACGTGACGATTCTTCCTCGATCAGCAAGCGTGGGGTGGTGGTGGGGAGAGGGAGGGGGGGGGGGTAGTGTAGAGACGGGGAGGGGTAGGAGTAGCTGGTCCTGCCTCATTAGACATGAAACAAGAAGATCAGGCTTGGGTGGAATTTTATTCCCACAATCAGAGCCTCCTAATTCCTGCCCTCTGTCAGCTTTCCTGTCCAGAATTACCGGACTAATTGGAAATTTACTGCTTCGTCAACCCCCTCCCTTCGGGAAGACGTGGGCATTTTTGTTGATAGACCGTTTGCTGGGGAAAGACGGTCCGGAAAGTGTCTTCAAAGTACGGAAATGGAGCCAAACCGCCCTGATTTGCCGTCTCTTGGGTCGTAAGCACAGACAGGACCATTCTTTAATGAGCCAGGACACGGCGGGTCACAAAACCGAAAGCGAGGCTGGGGTGGGCAAACATGGCGAGAGCGTGTGGAGATTTTGTTTTCGGCGACACCGTAGCCTACACTCCATAAGGCTCGTTTTTTAGATTTCGGTTACCTTGGTGACTTGAACACACCTGAGGAATGGTCCATTCCTAACGAGTTGAAAATGGCGGACTGTTTTGCCGTGACGGGTTATATAGGCATAAAGCGGAGGGAGGAGAGAGACAGTAGCGGTGTCTTCAAAATTGTTGTTAAGCAAACATGGTGCTTAACGCCCACAGAAACCATAAGGCTTATTTGGGACGGGGAGAAGGTGGGGAAGGGGGGATTTCTATACCTATCGCTACACTATCACCACCAGAATAACTTCTGCTTGTGAGCCGGTTTGGCCTAGCGGTAAGGCGTTAGGCTGGTAAGTGGAAGGACCTCGGTTCGATACCGCTTCGGCTCTCCTTTCTCTTCAGAAAGGTTGTGGTTTGTGGACACCGTCTTGTGACTCTGTCCATCACTTCCTACTGAAACATTGAAATGGCTCTCATCGCTGCCCATCTTAATGCAGGAATCATTCTGGTGGTGACAGTGTAGCGATAGGTATATAATCTCCCTCTTCCCCTACCTCCATACCCCCTTCCCCCCCTTCTCCCCGTCCCTAATAAGCCTTATGGTTTCTGTGGACGTTAAGCACCATGTTTACTTACTTATGACTCCTGCATAAAGATGGGTAGCGACGAGAGCCATTTAATGTTTCATTAATTGTGAGGGAAAGTTGACCCTTGAGAAAAAAAATTCTCCCTCCGCTCCTGCCTGGACTCGAACCCACGACCTTTCGATCCCGAGTCCGGCGCTCTAAACCACTGAGCTATCTCCGCTCCCCGGTTATCCCCGCTACACGTTAGTGTGTCTATATGATAAGGATGAAGCCTCTGTATTGCTAATAAACGAGATGAATTACAGAGAAAATGGGCTGAAAGGGACACAACGGACAGACAACAACCAGAGTGAATAAAGTTATAGAGTAATTGGAGTTTAACGTCTCCTGTCAACCATACAGGGTCACCAAAGGACGAACAAGACCGAGAGAAAATAACGTGGATGTAAAACGATAAATATGTATTAAATGGCCAACTAGCGCGCCTCAACTGCGATGGCCCTAAGCGCTTTCAAGTTCAAGTTCAATGTTGCTTTACGTCCACAGAGACCATAAGCACTATCAGGGACGTGGAGCCCAGGGGCCTTAACTATGAATCCGGCCTAAAGCGGTAGGCCGGCCTAAATCACATGGCTATTGACAATGGCCCCAAAATGGTAACCATGGACCGGGACTACACCAAAGTCCGGGCCGAACCTCGGGCCTAAACAGCCGATATTTAGGCTAGCGATTTCGCTGGACTAAAGGTCGTAGGCCCGGGACTATGACTGCTTTTGGCCTTGTTATGCTTGGAAAGTTGGTTTTTCTTGTTGTTTTTGTTAGTTTTTTGCTGTTGTTGCGTCTTTACGTATGAATCCAGCGGTTTCTCTCTCTTTTTAATTAATTTTTCTTTCTTTTTTCTTTCGTTTACTTCGTCAAATGAGTACTAGATGTTCGTCGGCCAAAGCTCTTTCATTTTGGAGGGAAGAAAGGTCGCACTCGCCGAGCGACACAGGCATAATGACTGATTAATGTGATCGTACGATTTAATGTTTGCAAATTATTATGAGAGCAAGTTTGCTTGACGTCTTACATTATCACTTGATTTATTTTCTTGTTATTTAAATTCATCTGCACAGCGTAGGCTACCTGATTTCACAGCGTCCACTCGCCTTTCTGACAAGTTCAAAATGGCCGACGCAGCAGACGATGCTACGGTTACTCGATTCAGTAAATGCCAAGAAGAATACTCCATCGGAGATGTCGAGAGATTAGCGTTTTTACGAATAATGACCTCGTCGAGATCGCTTGGGTGTTGCAGAAGTAAAACATGGCGAATCACATCCAGAATCGGGGCCTGCCAGGCATGCCTTCACCTAATGTTTATGTTTACCGATGTTCGCGCGTGCGAAATACGTCGCAGGGAAGTGAACGAAGCGTGTCGGTGCGCATGCCCAGATGGGATTGCCCCGTCTAAAGTTAGCACAAGCGATGATGCGTGTGATGACCACTTTCTTATCTCGAACTCTAAAGTCAGGGACTTTGGTTTAGGCCTGGCCTACCGTAGTCGCGATTCATAGTTAAGGCCCCAGGGCCCGTATGCATGGAAAAGGGTTTTGCTACCCTGCGGGTAAACGCTACCCAGGAGGTAGCTACCTTGGCGGTAAGAATTTAGTTTGGTTCGCATGCATGAGTCACGGAAGGGCCGGTAGGTAGCTAACTGTCGGTTATTTTTAGATGACGGAAGTCCTTTGGGGGTTAGCCTCTACGCATGCGCGTCAGCTGATTTCCGTCTCTTCCGCCTGCATGGCAAAAGTGGATCAGCCGAAGGCAAAACGGGCCAGAAAACCAAACTACACACACCAGGAAATCACTGTGCTCCTCGAGGAGGTGGCAACAAACAAAGTTGTAATTCAGAGCTCTTTGACAAGCGAGGTTACTAACCAACCGAAGGGTCAGCTGTGGCAGGACATCGCAGGGAAATTGAGCAGCTGCGGTGTCTGCTTTCGAACCCCAGATCAAGTTCGCGAGAAATTCAGCGACATAAAGAAAGAATTTTTCGTCAGAGGGAAAAGAAAACGGAGAACTGGAGGCGGTCCTCCAGTCCAGGACAAACCATTTGATGAACTATTGACGTTCGTCGTTGGAAAAGAGTCTGCTCTGTTCTCTGGCCTGTGTGGTAAGTGTTTGGTGTTTCACGTCTCTAATCATATATATATATATATATATATATATATATATATAATATATATATATATATATATATATATAATTATATATATGTTCTCTTCACAATACATTGAACTTGCAGTTACTTTCTGCATGCTTCATTATGTTAATTGTGTAGTCTATACACTGTAACCAACAGTATCTTCAGAACTTGGAATTATTGGAAAGAATGTATCCTATATTTAAATGATATGCTATCAAAAATGACAGTGTCATTCTTTCATCTGTTCATTTTGGGGAATTGAGTTAAATGAAGAACTTTATAAATTGACCTGTGAGTCTGAACTATTCTCAGTTATAATTTAAGACCATGCTGTTGTAATTGTACAGCAAAGGTTTAAATCCACACAACTGAGTGAACAGCAGTGTTTGCGTACCACACTGCCAGCACTACCAGCAGCACAGTAGCAGGTTTTAGTTAACTAGGAATGAATATGTGTGTGTGTGTGTGTGTGTGTGTGTGTGTGTGTGTTGTGTGTGCTGGCAGTTTTCTCTCTCTGTGTTATAAGATCGGTAAGTAACTCTACAACCAATGAAACTAGCAAGCAAAGAATGTATGTAAATGATTTTTTTATTTTATTCTTTCAGGTGGCCCAGAAACAACTACGTTCAGACCAAAGACATCTTTCACGCAGCTCCTGAGCTCTGTAACTTCAATGTTGCTTTACGTCCACAGAGACCATAAGGACTATTAGGGACGGGGAGCCCGGGACGTCCACCTCCACTTTCACACAGCTCCTGAGCACTGCGCGCTTACAAATCCTTTTACCCATAAAATAATATAGTTAGACAACAAAGATTCGAATGCACAGACGCACGCACACACGCGCGCACTCACACACGTATCTCAGGGCAAAGGAATTGAGAAAAAAAGGTAGATGAAAAGAGAACAAAGACGAACAGAAACAGGGAGTTGGTTCGGGGAAGTTGGGGCCTGGTAAGAGAAAGAGCGCTGACTAATGCACACAAAGAACACACGTGAATTTAGCTGAAAAGTGCAAACAAAACCCATGAACTGAGAAAGAGAGGAACACAAAAATAAGATAAGGAAACGAATGAAAGACAGCTGGGAGAAGGAAGGGGCGGGGAATTAAGAGCGGGGGAAAGGAAACTCGGAAAAGAGAATTAAACCAAAAATATGTCGGCACAAAAATATGGACTTCGAGAAGAGGTATAACGTAAGATTTCTTTCTTCTTCTTCTTCTTCTTTTGTTGTTGTTGTTGTTGTTGTTGTTGTTCTTTCTCTTCTTTTTTTTCTCTCTTTTTTTTTGGGGGGGGGGGGGGGGGGGGGGGTAGAGGATGAGAATAACTTCACGAAATTACTTTTCCACCCACGATCATTGATTACCGGTGCATTACGCTGACGTATAATTCATCCCAGGAACTGTATTCAGCACTGGAAAATTCAGGCAATAATCACAGGAGCGTTTCAAAACAAAATCCTCCGTTTTAAGATATGTATTGATCTCTTTGACCTCTTGAACGAAACTTGTTTTAGTGAGAAGGCTGCTTCTCTTACGACCAATCTGCAGAAGGCGAAATTAGCTTTCCCCGTAGTCAGCAGTGAAAGGAGAAATTCCGAAGCTATGACGAAAGGAAGGCTGTTAAAGTCAGCAGTGAAAGGAGAAATTCCGAAGCTGTGACGAAAGGAAGGCTGTTAAAGTCAGCAGTGAAAGGAGAAATTCCGAAGCTATGACGAAAGGAAGGCTGTTAAAGTCAGCAGTGAAAGGAGAAATTCCGAAGCTATGACGAAAGGAAGGCTGTTAAAGTCAGCAGTGAAAGGAGACATTCCGAAGCTATGACGAAAGGAAGGCTGTTAAAGTCAGCAGTGAAAGGAGAAATTCCGAAGCTATGACGAAAGGAAGGCTGTTAAAGTCAGCAGTGAAAGGAGACATTCCGAAGCTATGACGAAAGGAAGGCTGTTAAAGTCAGCAGTGAAAGGAGACATTCCGAAGCTATGACGAAAGGAAGGCTGTTAAAGTCAGCAGTGAAAGGAGAAATTCCGAAGCTATGACGAAAGGAAGGCTGTTAAAGTCAGCAGTGAAAGGAGACATTCCGAAGCTATGACGAAAGGAAGGCTGTTAAAGTCAGCAGTGAAAGGAGACATTCCGAAGCTATGACGAAAGGAAGGCTGTTAAAGTCAGCAGTGAAAGGAGACATTCCGAAGCTATGACGAAAGGAAGGCTGTTAAAGTCAGCAGTGAAAGGAGAAATTCCGAAGCTATGACGAAAGGAAGGCTGTTAAAAAGCAAAGAACGCAGTCAGCTGTAAATAAATAAGCCGCGTGGAAGGGAAACATTCAATTACTTTCGTGTGTCCAGTTTGTACTTGGTTGAAACCAAATGTATTTCATATATCACGATACATTAACAACATAACGGTTGGGCCGTGCAGCAAGTAAGTAAGTAAACGTTGTGCTTAACGTCCACAGAAACCGCAAGGCTTATTAGGGACGGGGAGAAGGGGGGGGGGGGGAGGGGGGGGGGGAGGAAGTATGGAGATGGGGGGAAGAGGGAGATTATATACCTATCGCTACACTGTCACCACCAGAATGATTCCTGCATTAAGATGGGCAGCGATGAGAGCCATTTTAATGTTTCAGTAGGAAGGGATGGACAAAGTCACAAGACAGTGTCCACAAACCACAACCTTTGTGAAGAGAAAGGAGAGCCGAAGCGGTATCGAACCGAGGTCCTTCCGCTTACCAGCCTAACGCCTTACCGCTGGGCCAAACCGGCTCACCATCGTGCAGCAAGTAAAAATATAAGTACGGCCCGAATCTTACATTACGTTAATGACGTCACAAACATCAATTTGATCAACAACAAGGCGAACATGAAAAGAACTTGTAATAAAGATGATATTAATATTTTAACGCGTGCGTGTGTGCGTGTGCGGGCGTGCGCGTGTGTGCATTGTGCGCGTCTGTTTGTGCCCGTGCGTGCGCCTGTTTGTGTGTGTGTGTGTGTGTGTGTGTGTGTGTGTGTGTGTGTGTGTGTGTGTGTGTGAATGTGTGTGTGTGCGTGCTTGGTGTGTGTGTGTGTGTGTGTGTGTGTGTGTGTGTGTGTGTTGTGTGTGTGTGTGTGTGTGTGTGTGTGCGTGCGTGCGTGTGTGTGTGTGTGAGTGTGTATGTGTGTGCGTGCGTGCGTGTGTGCGCATGTGTGTGCGTGTGTGCAGAGAGAGAGAGAGAGAGAGTTTTGTACTTGCTGTAGTTGTTTAAATTCACTGGAGTGTTCCTTCACGCGGATCATTGTGTGGCTCAATAACTGAAGGGTCGCGTAAATTTGTACAAAACAAACAAATTTAAAACATGTTCCTGGTATGTGTTGTGTTCTAGAGTCTTCAGATTTATTATTTTTGAGATTTTTAATGTATACATTATAGCTGATCTTGTAAAGCGCCGTGCGCTCACGCTTAATCAGTCAATAAAATAAAAAAATGTTTGTTCCCACGAAGGTGATATTAGAACCCCCCCCCCCCCCCCCCCCCCCCCCCCCAAAAAAAATATCTTATATTTAACAACAGCAACAACTAGTTTATTTATTAGTAAGTTATATTAAACTTACCCACAAGACTATTAATAATTTAACAATGGAAGACATAACATCAGGATTATACAAAATATCTCTTACATTTCTACAAGCATTAAAGTCATACCCATTTCTCTAAAGTAACATTTTAGTAATAGGACACTCAAGTAGTATGTGGTTAACAGACAGGACATTCACCCTTAATGTCGGTAAGATACGGCGCTATGGAAATGCCCGCTTCATTATTATTATTAACACGGACGCTGATAATGACATTGCCCTCCGCTGTTAACTTCATGAAGCAGTACACTGGATCACCTCACTGCGCATCATAACGATAATAAGAATAAGACTAATAACACCCACGCACTCACGCACGCACGCACGCACGCACGCACACACACACAGTACGCACGCACGCACGCACACACACGCACGCACGCACGCACGCACGCACGCACATACACACACACACACACACACACACACACACACACACACACACACACACACACACACACACACACACACACACACCACACACACACACACCACACACACACACACAACACACACACACACATACACACACAAACACGACTGTAGCAGAAACTAGGTATTGATATTAGTTGGGGCGGAAATACTGTGAGAAGAGGAAGGTTTTCAGTTTGGCTTTAAAAAGAGGACAGGGTTGAGCAGTGTCCAAGGTCTTGTGGGAGTGAATTCCAAAGGCAGGAAACCCTGTTTGTTAAAAATCGTCGTTTGAAAATGGCGAAACCAGAACCTTTTTAATCCTACGACTCAGGCTGGGGAAGTGGAGGGGGGGGGGGGGGGGGGGGGGGGGGGGGGGGGGAGGGGGGGAGGAGGAGGAGGAGGAGTGAGTGGGGTGGAAGGCTGTAGGCGGAGCCTGCGGTTAAGGCGACACCCTCACCACTAGAAGTCACTGAAACGTGGCCTCTTGGAACCCCATAAAGATGCGGCACGTGTTTGCACGCTACTTTCAGTGAGCCGGTCTGGCCCAGCGGTAAGGCGTTAGGCTGGTAAGCGGAAGGACCTCGGTTCGATACCGCTTCGGCTCTCCTTTCTCTTCAAAAATTGTGGTCTGTGGACACTGTCTTGTGACTTTGTCCCTCACAATTAATGAAACATTAAAATGGCTCTCATCGCTGCCCATCTTAATGCAGGTCATTCTGGGGTGACAGTGGAGCGATAGGTATATACTCTCCCTCTTCCCCCACCTCCATACCCCCTTCCCCCCATTCTCCCCGTCCCTAATAAGCCTTATGGTTTCTGTGGACGTTAAGCACCATGTTTTGCACGCTCTTGCCTCTTGAGGACTGTTTTCCTTCCACACTTCCCTTCCTCCTCTGCTTCCTGCCCATTTCTCGTGTCTAAATTTTACACTTTTGATTTTTTAATCCGTCTTACAAGGGGTGGGATGGGGTGGGGACCGAAATTTGAGACTTTTTAATCCGTGTTACAAGGGGTGGGATGGGGTGGGGACCGAAATTTTAGACTTTTTAATCCGTGTCACCAAGGAAAGGGGGGGGGGGATGGGGGCGAAATTTTAGTCTTTTTAATCCATGTTACAAAGGGGTGGGGGGGGGGGGGCGAAATGTTAATCCAGGACAAGGAAGGGGGGGGGGGGGGGAATGGGGTCGAAAGTTTAGGCTTTTTAATCCATGTTACAAAGGGGCGAAATCTTTCAGTTTTGAATCCGTGTTAGAAGGAAGGGAGGGGGGCGACCTTTTACAGACTCTTCGTGCTGGTGGCGAAATTTTAACTGTAATCAAGATCATCTGAGCACGAGAATGATGGCAATTTTCAACATCATGAGGGCAGATTCCGGCGAAAATTACCGGTTTCCCTGCCTCCATCCTTAAGGCCCTTTCGGCGAGATGGTGAAAGCCTTTCACGAGGTGAAAGACTTGGCTACACCGTGTCGGTGACAGCGCCGCGGGATCGGTGCGTTTTTCTCTTTCCCAGCTAATAAGCGCATGATTCTCAAGCGTCAGCCACCAGCCATCACGGGTCAATCTGCGCCGTGGTGGAAAGGAAAAACACCCCGCTCGGCAAAAACTGCAAGTAGCAACCGACTGGGGTCAGATTTGTCTGATGAACATAAAACTGTACGGCGTTTTGTTGTTCAACTTATTGTTGTTGTTGTTTTGTTGTTTGTTGTTTTGTTTTTGGTTGTTTAGTTAGTTTGTTGTTGTTGATTTGTTTGGGTTTTGTTGTTGTTTGTTTGGATTTTTTGCTTGTTTGTTTGTTTGTTTGCTTTTGTTGTTGTTGTTGTTTTCATGTTGTTGTTGTTGTTGTTTTGTTTTTGTTTTGTTTGTTTGTTGTTATTTGTTGGTGGTCTTTTGGTTATTTTTATTTTATTTATAATTTGAGGTTTTGAGAACACAAACTGGGTCCTGTTGTCTAGTTTCTCAACTACTTTCGCTATTGTTGTTGTTGTTGTTGTTAAACATTTCTTTAATCAAGTCCCTTCCGTCGTTTTCTTTAGTTAAAGATTTCAGTTTTTAAACAAAGAGGCATATGGCAAGTATAGTACAACTAAAGTAAGTATAATACAAGTAAAATAAGGTAAGATAATGCAAATAAATTAAGGTAAGTAGAAAACAGCAACCAAACGAAGTGAAAGAAACTGCAGCAATTTTTTAACAGGATGCTAAAGAAGCTTTGATATACCAAAATGGAAGAATAAAATCAGAACGGAAAACAGAGAAGGGGGAAAGAGAGCGCATCAGCAACAAGTGAGATACATAAAACGGTGTATTAGTATTGTTATTTTATAATCGTATCTTTTTTATAAGCAGGCTTAAGTATGTTTTGTGTTACTGTTACTATTGACATGTAAGGCGCTTAGAACTTCTTTTCTCTTTTTTCCTTTTCGTTGTTGTTGTTGGATTTTCAGCAGATAAATATTACTTGACTGATTGATTTATTGACTGCTGAAATGGCTGTGCATAGTATCACCATTAGGTGTTTTGGTGCGGGCGTTACAGCTTTCCCATTGGCCAGTCGCCTGACGTCACAGCCCGTCTGTTTGGTGGCTGCCCCCCCCCCCCCTTTCCCTCTCTATGATCATATATATATGTGTGTGTGTGTGTGTGTGTGTGTGTGTGTGTGTGTGTGTGTGTGTGTGTGTGTGTGTGTGTGTGTTTTAAGTGTTTGTAACTGTCTCAAGGTGCCTAAATCTTTATCCTTGCGTAATTAAAGTTCAGTCAATCAATCCCCCGCAAACAAACTAAGAAACAAAGCGAATGATCTACCTCTGACTCGAGAAACATAAAATTAGAATGTTTTACTGATGTCTTGTCAAGGGTGGGGTATCCCCTACGGCCCCCCCCCCCCTCCCCCCGCCCCCTACTCCTCCCCACCGCCCACTTCAGATAGGCGGTTATCCAATATCAATGATAACTTGTACGACACGTGACTGGTCCGTATATTAACCCCCATCTCATAGACCGAGTCCGCCCGTCCCCAATAAGCCTCATGGTTTCTGTGGACGTTAAGCACCATGTTTACTTAATCTGACCGAATCGTCATAGTTCAGGAGCTGTGTGAGAGTCGAGGTGGACGTCCCGGGCTGTCCGTCCTAACGAGCCTTCTGGCTTCCGTGGACGTAAAGATTTATTGAACCATGCTTCGACATTGGTCTCAGCTTGTCCCTAACATGTCAACTGACATCTGAGGACATTAAGCAACACTACCTACCTACCTACCTACCCCGACCGAGTCTTATCCTATCCCTAACAAGCCTTATGGTTTCTGTGGACGTAAAGCACCTTGAAAGAAGAAAGAGACCGCGTCTTCAGAGCTCGGGTGCTGTGTGAAAGTCGAGGTGGCCGTCCTGGGCTCCACGTCCCTAATAGTGCTTATGGTCTCTGTGGACGTAAAGTCATATTGAAGTTACAGAGCTCAGGAGCTGTGTAAAAGTGGAGGTGGCCGTCCTGGGCTCCCCGTCCCTAATAGTGCTTATGGTCTCTGTGGACGTAAGGTCATATTGAAGTTACAGAGCTCAGGAGCTGTGTAAAAGTGGAGGTGGCCGTCCTGGGCTCCCCGTCCCTGATAGTCCCTACGGTCTCTGTGGACGTAAAGCAACACTGAAGAAGACGAAGAAGACCCAGTCCGACCCGCCCAATAAATCAAACAAAGTTAATAAACAAACCAAAAAAGTCCCAGAGTAAAGGTCGGAAAAGTAAAGTACTATAACGAAGCAGCCGCCATTGAACATACCAACGAGACTTTGAAGATCGATGCTCTCCCCTGTCCCCTAAGTTAATAAGCTCCCACTTTAGCGTAGCAAGAGTTAATAAGCTGCCCACTTTGCTGGCAGTAGCGTGCCGTGTGAAATTGTCGCTGGGCTCCGGGCTATTAGTGATTGCCGCGACATTTTCAAGATTTGGAGGCGACTGGCGAGACGACGTGAAAATAAGGTTCAACCGAGGAAGCAGCGATGCCGGTATTTTCCCTGTTAAAAGCTGAGGAGAGCGGCAGAAATCATAGCAGTGTTGGTTCAAGTTCTTTTCTCTCTCTCTCTCTCTCTCTCCTTCTCTCTCTCTCTCTCTCTCTCTCTCTCTCTCTCTCTCTCTCTCTCTCTCTCTTTTTCCCCGTCATGTTGATCTGGGTTTACGATAACAGCATGTCTGCTACACCAGTTTGAATGTGAACTTTGTGTAACCCCATTAAAAGTTGAAAGTGACGTGAGCAGACTTACCCCGGCAAAACTGATTGGGTAGTACAAGTGTACCTGTGTGCATGTAGGTCGTATTTTTAGATGTTAAAATGGGGGTTCTTGTGCAAATCATTTCAATTGCTAACAGCAAATAGTGAATGTTTTCAAATAAAAAAAATTGAGGTGGGTCAAACTGATAGATCCATACACTCTCACGCGGTCTCCACTCAAGTTTCTACCGACGAGCATCGAGCCGGTTAATATAACTCCTTAATATAACTCTGAGAAGGAAAAAAACAAAACAAGTAACTTTGTGTCTTACCAGTCAACCAGTACGTTTATATCAGGAGGGGAGGGGGGGGGGGGAGAAAGAAAAAAAAAAACTTCACTAAGAAAGAAAAAGAGGAAAAGAAAATGAGAAAAGAAACAAGAGAGAGAAAGAAAAACTATACAAAAAAAAATGCTACATTTCCAAACTTTTTCCCAAAAAAAGTTTAAAAATCCTAAACTGGCACATCATATCACGCAGGGCTTTTAGCAGGTCTGTAATTTGGGCCGAGCGATGTCTTGAGCCGACTCTTTTTTCTGATAGGGCCGCTGGCTGTCCAATAAGGTAATAGCTGTTCCCGATGCTCTAATGGCGGGCTAGTGACTGGAACACGAGCAGAAAAGCACGGGCAAATTGGCCCTGGCTCGGCCTGACGGCGTGCAAATAAGATAATAAGTACGGGCAACGTCGTAATGGCGGCCCGGCGGGAAGTCGAAGAGGAAAGAAGACTGGGAGGAAAAGTGCGCGGAGCAAGACAGAGACCACAACCCCCTAAAACGACACGCTTCCCGTTATTACAGCAATCAGCACAAATGACAGGTCTAAATGGCGCACAATTTGTCTGTTTTCATCTCCTTTCCAGCTACCCCTGTGGCCCCGCGGGCCCGGGAGTGCACGATTGCGCAGCTATGCGCACGCAAGCGGCGCACGGCACACGCGACCCACTTCCGGAGAAGGGACTGGAACCCGCTAGGTGCTTTGTGCACAGGTGACGGGTCCTCGACTGGTGGCCCCACGGCGTGGCTCATCCGTCTAATTATCGCAGTCAGTCCTGCTGTATGTTGCTTCTTATTGTCGTTACCGCCCAGTGGGTGGTTCCTTCAAATTATCTTCTTATCACACCGCCAAGTCACAGCCAGTGAAGAAAAAGGATATATATGCCAAGGAAGCTTCTCTGCCATTCTGTTTAATCTTCCCAACATTTCTTGCTGTTGTTATTGTTGTTGTTTGTTTGTTTGTTTGTTTTGTTGTTGTTTTTCTCTGTGTGTGTGTGTGTGTGTGTGTGTGTGTGTGTGTGTGTGTGTGTGTGTGTGTGTGTGTGTGTGTGTGTGTGTGTGTGTGTGTGTGTGTATGTGTGTGTGTGTGTGGTGTGTGTGTGTGTGTGTGTGTGTGTTTTGTGTGTTTGTGTGTTTGTGTGTGTGTGTGTGTGTGTGTGGTGTGCGTGTGCGTGTGTGTGTGTGGGGAGGGGGGGGGGGTGTACGCGCGAACGCGCGCGTGTGAGTGTTGTTTGTTTTGTGTGTGCGTGCGTGCGTGTGTGCGTGCGTGCGTGCGTGCGTGCGCGCGCGCGCGTGGTGCGTGTGCGCGTGGTGCGTGTGCGTGTGTTGTTGTGGTTGTTGTTTGTTTGTTTTTGCTGTTTTCACATTCTGCTGGCTAATTGTGATATTCCGTGTGTGAACAACATAGCAGCATACAAAGGGTCACGTACACAATTTCCAGACGTCTGTCTGTCGACCTGATGCATCGGAAATAGACCGGAGCCGGAAAGGCATTCCTGGAAAAACAATTTGTGAACAAATGTTTCTGTGCTTGAATGCATCCGAAATTTGAAAAACAACAACAAAAAAGCACACACAAAAGCTAAATAGATCTCGCAAGCGTTGTTTTACGATGTTTTTTCCCGTTTTGATTAAATTGTCTAATTGTCCTTTTTTGTTGTGGTGGTGGAATTCGAATGACCCAAAAGGCAAATTTTCATGTTATGCATTTATTATAAATAATAAAGTTCTTT
>JABMCL010001052.1:155000-157500 GCA_018857735.1 Alviniconcha marisindica
TCAAACGTTGATAAAAAAAATTCTACATGTACGTTTACCGTATAAAACACACACACAACCTTTCCCTTGCTGCTATGGGGTCTTTAACGTGAGCAAGCCTGTAGAACCCGAGGCCCTTTTTGGTTGTTCGTTTTAACCGAATTTATTTGTAGTACATCAGATTCAGAACGCATTCAAAGGAAAACACTTCAGCTGCACAGCAAGCAGAATGGCTGATGATATAAAATAGAAGTGCAGTCCAAACATTAAACACATGATAGTCGTTGGCATTGAGTTGGAGACAACACAACGAACGGTAATAAGATTCCTAAAATGAAACAATAAAAATGAGCAGTAATAAGATTGAGGAAGTTCGTAAATTACTAGTTATTCAAATTCCAGAAAATGCAAATGAAGAGTTCGTAAGTGAATGGATAGACATTTTTTCTTTCTTTCTTTTCTTGAGAGACAGACAGACATACATACAGACAGACAGACAATGAGACAGAGACAGAAAGGGAGAGACAGAGAGGTGCTGAGTCTTGAAGTAAAGAGGGCATAAGTGGCAGTATCAGTGTTATGATACAGTTCAGTGAAATGCACCGGCATAACCTTTACTGCCGAACACGGAGAAATCTGCGAACAACCCGTTAGCGATACATAAGGTAGGCAGGATTACTCGCATAACTCTTGTAATATTTTAAGTCGTAGAGGTTGCATGAAAATGTCGCAGTTGATCAAAACATTAGAAGGGCTGTGTCCTTCTTGATATAGTATGCATACATGTACATTCTGAAGCACAGTTTCGTTCATGTGCATCAATTCTGATTGCACCTGCCTATAAATATATGTAAGTAGTGTAAACATTTAACCCCAATATAAAACCATGGCCGGGTCTAATCTCTCGAGTCCAATATCAAATGAAAGACATTATCACTATTTTGTTTTAAATAGCATTAGCAACAAAAATATACATCATCAACAACACCTCCACAAAACAACAGCAACAACAATAACACAACTGCTACTTTAAGAAAACTGATCGCAATGAATACACGCCCCACACAATAAACAAAGTAAACAAGCTAATGAATGATATTTGAATGAACAATACCAAAAAGTGCTAATAACTGATTAAATATACTGATAGAGCCACGGAAAAGTAAATCATCAATAAATCTGTAGATGAGGAAAAAAAAGAACTTAAAAAACAAAAAAACAAAAAAACTGAATTCGTAAACGAATGAGCCACTATAATGCAAAATTCAAGCAGAAATTCGGATATAAACAGAAACAAACGAATAGATTTAACAGTAGCTTGTGCGTTCTCTTTTTCGAAATATATACGACCATCTGTACCTGCTACAAAATACAAGACTGTCGTCGATAATTCGCAACAGAAGCAACTGTCAAGACTTTGCCTGCGTCACTGTTGTTGTTGTTGTTGTTGTTGTTGTTGTTGTTGTTGTTGTTGTTGTTGATTGATGATTGATGATGATGGCTTTCATTGCTAATATGCTAGATATTCTTGCTTGATTGTTAATTGATTTATTTTTTACGAAACATTGCTGAAATATACACCAACAAAATAAACAAAAATAAAAGATTAAAACAATTTGTCTCGTTTATAATTATACTAAAGGATTTGTTATTTTGTAAACTGTATATTAATTAAAAACGCATGGCAATGTCGGAAAGTAAGAATTATAATAAAATGAGACAATAACAATATTGTATGAATTCTTACACACTTTAATAATAATAATAATAATAACAAAAAACTACAACAACAACAACAACACAAAAATGAAACAATAGGAAACAGTAAAAGTAGTGTTTGAATTCTTGCACGCTTAAAGAATTCCTGGATACGTTCTCTTCGGTCACCTCGGAACCAGTGTTTACAGGACAGTTTTTCAGCCTTACCTTTTCTCTGGAATGGGACAACTGACCACGTCGCCCCTCAGTGGGGACACTGAAGGCTGATGACACTCCCCGCACCATTGGGGAAAATAACAATCACCAGTCGCCTGTACGCGAGCTCTCAGGTCCCACTCACTTCTGTCTTTCGGCTTTCTCCTCAGTCCTAGGGCTTGTCTATATTTATCCGTCACTGCGGCGCAAGATTTCACAGACTGTTCAAGATCTTTGACATAATTATAATGTTCAAAATCTTTGCCATGTACGGTTTAAAATCGTTGACATATAGTGCTCAAAATCTCAGAGCCTGGCGCTGAATTAAATAAAGCTGTCAAAATCTTTTATTCTGACGCTGATTCGGCATAACGCGGTCGAAATCTTTTATTGTGACACAGAATCGGCACAAAGCGGTCGAAGTCTTTGCGTCTGAAACTGATTTCACAGACGCAGTGTTCAAAATCTCTGACCTTGGCACGGAACTCATTACAGTTCGAACGTTGAGCGCACGGAAATGAAATCCACCGCCGTCTGTGTTGGTCAGTGGTAGCTACTGGCACCAGACTGAAACGGCCGGCAGTTCAATCCTGAGTCTTCGGGGGCC
>JABMCL010001052.1:162500-180000 GCA_018857735.1 Alviniconcha marisindica
TTCTTGAATGAGAAAATAATCTCTTCTTTAGATTAAAACAAAAATCGGAAACAAAGTTGTCCACAGAGACCGTAGGGACTATCAGGGACGGGGAGCCCAGGACGGCCACCTCGACTTTCACACAGCTCCTGAGCTCTGTAACTTCAGTGTTGCTTTACGTCCACAGAGACCATAAGGACTATTAGGGACGGGGAGCCCAGGACGTCCACCTCGACTTTCGCACAGCCCTTGAGCTTTGACAACCATAGCACTGTCATCCAACAGTCTTCCAGACACTGCAGGTATTTCACCACACATTAAACCGTAACCGGGTAAGTATATCATTTTCATTTATCACAGTCTGATCCCTGCCAGTGCCGTAAGACTCAAACCACGAAAGAACGGTGCCAGAAATGCCTTCTTTGGTGTTCTCTTTGAAGTGGCTTCTTTGGTGTTTTCTTGAAGTGATTATTTTGGGTGTTTTCCTTTGGGGTGACTTCTTTGGTGTTTTCTTTTGGGGTGACTTCTTTGGTGTTTTCTTGAAGTGATTATTTTGGGTGTTTTCTATTGGGGTAACTTCTTTGGTGTTTTCTTGAAGTGATTATTTTGGGTGTTTTCTTTTGGGGTGACTTCTTTGGTGTTTTCTTGAAGTGATTATTTTGGGTGTTTTCTTTTGGGGTGACTTCTTTGGTGTTTTCTTGAAGTGATTATTTTGGGTGTTTTCTTTTGGGGTGACTTCTTTGGTGTTTTCTTGAAGTGATTATTTTGGGTGTTTTCTTTTGGGGTGACTTCTTTGGTGTTTTCTTGAAGTGATTATTTTGGGTGTTTTCTTTTGGGGTGACTTCTTTGGTGTTTTCTTGAAGTGATTATTTTGGGTGTTTTCTTTTGGGGTGACTTCTTTGGTGTTTTCTTTTGAAGTGATGTCTTTGGTGTTTTCTTTTGAAGTAACTTCTTTTGGTGTCTTCTTTTGAAGCGACATCTTTGGTGTTTTCTTTTGAAGTGACTTCAGAGGTGTTTGCTTGTGAAGTGACTTCTTTGGTGTTTCCTTTTGAAGTGACTGCTTTGGTGTTTTCTTTTGAAATGACTTCCTTGTTGTTGTTTCTGCTTTGTGTGTGTGTGTGTGTGTGTGTGTGTGTGTGTGTGTGTGTGTGTGTGTGTGTGTGTGTGTGTGTGTGTGTGTGTGCGTGCGTCTGTGATTTTTTTTCTTTTCTTTTGAAGTGACTTTTTGGGGTGATTTCTTTTGAAATGACGTCTTTGTTGTTTTCTTTTCGGCAGGCCCCAAGAACACTTTACGTCGTTTTGTACGTTCGCTCCTGCTAATCGTTACTCACGATTTTTTTTAAAGTTTTTTTTTAAAGTTCGACAAACAGCCAACGGGACATGCAGTTTCAAACATATCCATATTTTTGCAATTTTAATCTTCTTCTTATTTTCATCCTTTATATATATATATATAGAAAGCTAGTTCTTTACAAGCCAACATTCTTCCAAGCACTGGAGATAAAAACAAAACAGCTCAACCAAAAACAGACAAGTGTAGTTCTCTATCTCATTTTTCATCGTTTATTACCGTTTAACTGTTGTTTAACTCGTTTTGTAGCTTGATCAAGGAGAGGAGCCCGAAAATTCGCAGTAACACTCAAATAAGCATATTGCTTTTGTGTTTCCTGTACTTATTTGTTGAGCTTATGATTACGATGAATGAATAAAATTTTGTTTAAACCAAAATTCGCATGTTTTTGTTTTGTCGTAATAAATAGCGTTCTTTTGAACCTTTTATGTGTTTGGATCTTGTTTTAGAACGCCAGCAGTCATTTTTGTTTTAGATCTTTATCAGTGAACTGGAATTTTGCAGGCTAATTTTAATCTGGTCCTGTCTTACCTGTTAAATAACATATTGTGAGGATTAAGGCTACTTCTTTATAAGTGAACTAGAATTCTGTAGGCTGATTTTAATCCTGTCTTTTCTTTCCTGTTAAATAACATTATGAGACTTAAGGTTGTTCTTTATAAATGAACTAGTAGGTAAGTAAGTAAACATGGTGCCTAACGTCCACAGGAACCATAGGGCTTATTAGGGACGGGGAGAAGTGGGGGGGGGGGGAGGGAGTGTGGAGGTGGGGGAAGAGGGAGAGTATATACCTATCGCTACACTGTCACCACCAGAATGACTCCTGCCTTAAACTGGGCAGCGATGTGAGCCATTTTAATGCTTCATTAACTGTGAGGGACAAAGTCACAGGACCGTGTCCACAGACCACAACTTTTGAAGAGAAAGGAGAGCCGAAGCGAGATATTATATACCTATCGCTACACTGTCACCACCAGAATGACTCCTGCATTAAGATGGGCAGCGATGTGAGCCATTTTAATGCTTCATTAACTGTGAGGGACAAAGTCACAGGACCGTGTCCACAGACCACAACTTTTGAAGAGAAAGGAGAGCCGAAGCGGATATACTATGCACCGTCCCACCAGATGACTCCTGCATAGATGGCAGCATTGAGCCATTTTAAAGCTTCATTAACTTGAGGACAAATCACAGCGTGTCACAGACCACAACTTTTGAAGAGAAAGGAGAGCCGAAGCGGATTCGAACCGAGGTCCCTCTGCTTACCAGCCTTAGCCTTACCGCTAGGCCAGACTGTACTAGAACGTACATAACGCTTAAAGGGCTTGTAGCAAGCAAGCAACCACTTCCCGCGGTGTCCTCTCTCTGGCAGCTTCTCTCTCGGTGCGAGCTCCAATCTGGACGGATGAGGGGGAGACTTGATTAACAAGAAGCGCAGCAGACGATCTGGCTTAGGACAACGAGAAGACGCCGCAGCCTGATTAGATTAGCCAAAGAAGATTAGCAGGGAATCAAAGAGCGCGCTCAGGAGCGAGTCTTGAGCCGGCACGCTCGGCTAATCAGAGTAACGAAGCGAGAAATTGGGCAAATGACATCAATATTCGCGCGCTAAATGCATCAATTGTTAGTGCTCGCTGGCCCCGACTTGGCAGGAAGGACGCAGGCGTGGGGACACCGGAAGGAAGGTGTTGCGGCGTCAGTATTAGCGCCAGAGTCTCCGAGAGTAGCCTAATCTCACGGAACAGATTAAAAGAAAGAAAAAAAATAGAAGAAAAAAATTGGCGGAGGGAAGAAGGGGAGAAGGGGGGAGGCGTCCCCGTCAACCATTTCTCTGCCGAGGACGTGTTAGAATCCTGTCGATCCCGCTCCATCCAGGACTGAGAAGTGTGAGCCGCCTCTCATTTCCTAAAGTTCTGTTCCTGCAGTGATCCAGGTATTGCTGAGGACGCCCGGTCCCCCACTCTGTTGAGAACTCAGAAGCTGACAAATGTTCTCTGTTGAGAACCCAGAAGCTGACAAATGTTCTCTGTTGAGAACCCAGAAGCTGACAAATGTTCTCTGTTGAGAACCCAGAAGCTGACAAATGTTCTCTGTTGAGAACCCAGACTGCAATGTTCTCTGTTAAACCAGACCTGACAAAGCTGCAATGTTCTCTGTTGAGAACCCAGAAGCTGACAAATGTTCTCTGTTGAGAACCCAGAAGCTGACAAATGTTCTCTGTTGAGAACCCAGAAGCTGACAAATGTTCTCTGTTGAGAACCCAGAAGCTGAAAAAATGTTTTCTGTTGAGAACCCAGAAGCTGACAAATTTCTCTGTTAAAAACCCAGACCTGGCACATGTTCTCTGTTGAGAACCCAGAAGCTGACAAATGTTCTCTGTTGAGAACCCAGAAGCTGACAAATGTTCTCTGTTGAGAACCCAGAAGCTGACAAATGTTTTCTGTTGAGAACCCAGAAGCTGACAAATGTTCTCTGTTAAAAACCCAGACCTGACACATGTTCTTTGTTGAGAACCCAGAGCAAACATATAAACAGTATTATTAGAAAAGCAACCCTTCTTATTTCATGTTTACGTTCCTTTAAGTACAAGTTATGCAGAAAAGCCTTGGATACTATGTACAAATCCTTTATATTGCCACAGTTTGACTACGCCGACATTGTTTGGGATAATTGTACTGGAACACTTTCAAACATGCTCGAAAACCTGCATTTGGAAGCTATAAGAATTATTTTAGGAGCTGTTAGAGGAACAAGCCACGAAAAGTTGTATAAAGAATCTGGATTTTGCACACTAAAAGAAAGACGAAAACGTCACAAGCTATTAATGTTTCACAAAATGATTAATTACCATGCCCCGGATACCTATCGAACTTAGTACCACCTCTAGTTTCAACAACAAACCCGTATCATCGCAGACGACCACATGAAAGAGTCATTCCCGCTCACAAAACAGAACTATATGCAAATTCATTCATTCCGTCAACTACCCAACTGTGGAACACATTACCTCAAACTATACAAACAAATCCTTCAATTAGTCTGCTGAAAAAATATTTGTCAACGAATGACACTGTGGTTCCTATATATTATTATTTTGGTTCTAGAAAGGAACAAGTTAAGCATTGTAGACTTCGACTTGTTATTAGCGATTTAAATTATGACTTATTCAGACGCCACCTGTTAGAAGACCCTATATGTTCATGCGGATATACAGCAGAAACATCAGAGCATTTCTTACTACATTGTCCCCTTTATAATAGTATTAGAAATAAAACCATTAATAAACTAGATGAGAATGAAAGAAATATCAACACACTTCTGTTTGGAAACGACCAGCTACATTTAGAAACTAATAAGAAAATATTTGCTATAGTCCACGACTTTCTGCGCCAAACCGACCGCTTGTAAATCTGTAAAAGTCTGCCAAAATTTGTTTATGATACAAGCGAAGAAGTACACGTTTTAATCCTCTCCTCTCTCTCTCTCAGATCAATAATTATGACAACATTACTAGACCATTCGGTTAGTTATTTGCTTTTTTAACCCCCACCCCCTCCTCCCGTTTTGTTGCTATTGTTTTGTTTTTTGATTTGTTTGTTTTTTGTTGTCATTTTGGTCTTTGTTGGTTTTGTTGCCTCTGACGTTTTGACAACAATTTGCCATCTTGCCATCGTAAATGTCTGTGTGATTATCATTTTATCTATAGGTAACACTCAAATAAGCATATTGCTTTTGTGTTTCCTGTACTTATTTGTTGAGCTTATGATTACGATGAATGAATAAAATTTTGTTTAAACCAGAACCCAGAGCTGACAAATGCTCTCTATTGAAAACCCAGAGCTGACAAATGCTCTCTGTTGAGAGTACAGGGCTGACAAATGCTCTCTATTGAGAACCCCAAACTGACAAAGGCTCTCTCTTAAAAGCCCAGAACTGACAAATGTTCTTTGTTGAGAACCCAGAGCTGACAAATGTTCTTTGTTGAGAACCCAGAGCTGACAAATGTTCTCTGTTGAGAACCCAGAGCTGATGAATGTTCTCTGAGCAAATTCCAAGCACTGGTTTACGACATCCTTCCTTCAACCAGATGACAAGTGCTCTCCCGTTACAGCCTGAAGTAGGTCAGAATGTAGCCATAAATGTGCCTACTGCCAGGAAGGTCTTCCTTGTTATTATGTCTGCCTCCCCGCTCCACTCACCTTCATTTTATTTCCAATCCTCTCCTTTCTGTTTAAATGCCTTAGTTTCAGCTAACCAATTTCACGTCGCTGGGTCGATCCCCTAATGACAGACGCAGTTACTTGTGTGTGTGTGTGTGTGTGTGTGTGGTGTGTGTGGTGTGTGTGTGTGTGTGTGGTGTGGTGTGTGTGTGTGTGTGTGTGTGTGTGTGTGTGTGTGTGTGTGTGTGTGTGTGTGTGTGTTGTGTGTGTTGTTGTGTGTGCTGTGGGTTGTTGTGTGTCTGTGGTGTGTGTGGTGTGTGTGTGTGTGTGTGTGTGTGTGTGTGTGTGTGTGTGTGTGACGTCGGTTGTGGGGTGTGTGTGTGTGTGTGTGTGTGTGTGTGTGTTGTGTGTGTGTGTGTGTGTTGTGGTGTGTGCGTGTGTCTTGGCGGTGTGTGTGTGTGTGTGTGTGTGTGTGTGTGGTGTGTGTGTGTGTGTGTGTGTGCGTGCGTGTGTGTGCAGCGAGCTTGTGTGTGTGTGTGTGTGTGTGTGTGTGTGTGTGTACGTACGTGTACGCATACGTGCGTGCGTGTGTGCGTGTGTATATGCCACGAGTGTATCACTTTCTATCCGTACTTCTTCTTTTTCTCCTCCTCCTCCTCCTTCCAACGCTCGCCCCATGGCCTAGTGGCAGGATGCCCGTCTCTCCCCCACAGCCACTCGCGTGCACAACAGGGAATGCTGACGGCTCGTGCGGTCCGTGAACGCAGCTGTCGTGCAGAACACGCGCTTGTTAACCGAACACGGATTGCCCGGCCCGCTTCCGACCCGAATGGGACAGCGGGAGTGGAAGCTAGGCTGGTGGGAGAGGGTGGCGGTGAGGCTGGATTGATGGGAATATTAATTGAAATAACTCGCTTTTCATGAGCTCTCGCTCGCCGTCTGAGAAAGGGCAAGCAAGCGAAGCCCCCCGTGGCGCGCTCTATTACCAGCGATTATGTTATTAAAGACGGGTAACTCTGCGGCTCCGGGTCAGCTTGTAAAGAGGGTGGTCTCCCCTCGCTGGAGAGACAGCCGGTTTCCGGGCGGGATCTCGTGCCGAGCCGTAGTTTGTCCGAAGAGGGACCATTACGAGTGGCTTCAAAGCAGGCTGAGCAGGAGTAGGAGGAACTGTGGGAGCGGCTAGCGCGAGTCTTGTCAACTGAACAGGAGGCAAAAATCATGCATGCTGCGTGTGAGTTTGTTTGTTTGTTTGCGGCCGTGTTTCAAGTTGTGTGTGTGTGTGTGTGTGTGTGTGTGTGTGTGTGTGTGTGTGTGTGTGTGTGTGTCAGTGCGTGCGTGCGTGCGTGCGTGTGATGTGTGTGTGTGTGTGTGTGTGTGTGGAGAGAGGAGAGAGAGAGAGAGGGAGTAGCCTCCTCCTGTTTGCTTGAACAGGCTCCATCTGGATACTGACGAGCGAGCGAGCGAGAGAGAGAGAGAGAGAGAGAGAGAGAGAGAGAGAGAGAGTGCGTGTGCGTGCGTGTGTGTGCGTGTGTGTGTGTGTACGTGTGTGCGTGCGTGTGTGTGTGCGTGCGTGCGTGCGTGCGTGAGAGCGATCGCGAAAGACAGAGAGCGTGTGCATGCGTGCGTGCGTGCGTGCGTGTGTGGTGTGTGTGTGTGTGTGTGTGTGTGTGTGTGAGAGAGAGAGAGAGAGAGCGCATGCGTGTGTGTGCCGGTGTACGCACGGTATGATTTCCGGTTAGCTCATCTGACTCACAGTTAAATTGTTATGGCGGTTTAGATAAGAAGAAGTTACATAAAGGCAGCTAAACGTAAAAACTATGAACAATTTATTTTAAATATGTAAGACAATACTTCAGAAAATGATATTACTCAATAAAAATGTTTCTTGAAGGTACAAATATAAAATCTGTTTTTGAAAAACAACAACTGAATTCAATATTTTCCAAAACCAAACATCCGTCTGCACATGAAAATATACATCAACTGTGTTACGCTGTACACCGTACCCACACCACAACACCACACCACACACCACACACGCACACACACACACACACGCACGCACGCACACGCACCACGCACGCAGCGCGCGCGCGCGCATGCACAGACACACACACACACACACCACCACACACACACCACCACACACACACATACACACATACACACAACACGCACGCACGGACGCGCCACACACACACACACCACGCACGCACGCACGCACGCACGCACGCACACACACCACCACACACACACACACACACACACACACACACACACACACACACACACACACACACAACGGAAAGCAAGAAATCATCCAGTCTCACAAAACCTTTCTTCTTATAAACTGCTCTGTAACCCCATACACGCAATGTTGAAATAGGATACTTTAATAAAAATTACACGCAAAGGGTTAAAATAAGAACGACTACTTTTAATTAGACAATACAGAACATGCTCAAAAATAAGAACGATTGCTTTTAATTAGACAACACAGAACATGCTCAAATTTTGTCAGAGTGAAAACACCTGTCTCAAGGAACGGAGAGACAGATACGTGTCATGTATTTATCGCTGTCTCATTACAGCTCAGGAGCTGTGTGAATGTCGAGGTGGCCGTCCTGGGCTCCCGTCCCTAATAGTCCTCAATATGGTTTCTGTGGACGTAAAGCAACAATGAAGTCACAGAGCTCAGGAACTGTGTGAATGTCGAGGTGGCCGTCCTGGGCTCCCCATCCCAATGGTCCTTATGGTCTCTGTGGACGTAAAGCAACAATGAAGTCACAGAGCTCAGGAGCTGTGTGAATGTCCAGGTGGCCGTCCTGGGCTCCCCATCCCTAATAGTCTGTACGGTTTCTGTAGACGTAAATACGTGTGGCATTGGCATTGAAGTAACATTGAAGAAGAAGAAGAAGCTATCTCATTACAAATGTACAACAACAACAAAATCATGGAAGATAAATGGATTCAGACTTTGAGCAATGGATTTACGTTGAAGCGTTTCCGGTTAGACAGAACAGGGCATCCGGTTCCTTCACGGTGCCTCCCATGAGGACCCCTCCCCTGAAATCCGCTCCCCGGATACTCTTTACCTCTGGCCGTGAGTGCGATGGAACGCTTAATTATTCTATTCTGCGCAAACGAACCTGCACATAATTCCATAATCTTGCTCCGCACAACGGTTTAATTGGCGCTTGAATCAATTCTTGCCGTCCGGCAGGGGCCAATTACCGCGCAATCTTCGTGGGGATGCCCAGAAATTACCTCCCCTGAGATGCTTCTTTTTTCAGCGACCGATCAGCCGTCGTGGAACAGGGCAAGTGGTAAACAATGCCAGATTCTTTGCAGCGATCTGTTCTTTGGCACAAAACACACAGAATCCGCGCTTGAAATCATGACACAAGGGGACAAATCAGTATGTTTAGCTTTAAAAAAAAAACACGTCAATTCATGGTGATTTTTGCTGCGACAGAATATAATTTATGTATAACATCATCTGAGTTAAGCACATCAAATACAATCATTACTATGTACGATTCTCACATTCACTCACACGCACGCACAAACGCACACACACACACGCACACATGCATGCACGCATGTACACACACACACACATACAAACAACACACACACGCACGCACGCACGCACGCACGCACGCACGCACGCACGCACGCACACACACACACACACACACACACACAGCACGCACGTTCGGACGCGCACGTACGTACCAACACACACACATACACATACACACACACACACACACACACACACACACACACACACACACACACACACACACACACACACACCAGCAAAACAGACAAAAGCAAAACAAAAAACAAAAAAAACGTGAATTAGCTGATGAAGAAGTGCAGGCAGATGGGATGGGGTGGCGGGTGTGGGTGTTAAAGTACTCATGCACTTTTTGATACTAGCATACCAGCAGAACTGCACTGGCCCTCACACAGTGTTCGACCAACGAGTATCGTATACAGGGTGGATACATCAGTTTTACACACATTCACACACACTTGTTTCCGTCTCATTCTTGTTCCAAACAACACTCGTCCAATTTCGAGAGAACTGCGAGTATTTCAGTGCTGTTTATGTCGCAACAACACACGTTTCCAGCAAACTGTTTTCACAGGCGTAGTGTCGATCTGTGAGCAATGAAAGAAAATGTGACCGCTCTGTAATGCGGCGTATGCGTCAATTCCTGTACAAAATGAGGGTGTTTGGTTGTTTTTTTATCATTGTTGTTTCTATCGCTGTTCTTATCATTGTTGTTTTCAGATGCCTGCAAATCACGAGGCTTTGACTCTGCGGCATTTATTCGCATGCCATATCATGATACGGTGGATTAGGATTTGTCAGGAGCTGTTGGAAAGTTGAAATGGACGTCCTTGGCTCCCCGTTCTACGGTTTCTGTGGACGTAAAGCAACACTGAAGTGACAGAGCTCAGGAGCTGTGTGAAAGTCGAGGTGGACGTCCTGGGCTCCCCGTCTCTAATAGTCTACGGTCTCTGTGGACGTAAAGCAACATTGAAGTGACAGAGCTCAGGAGCTGTGTGAAAGTCGAGGTGGACGTCCTGGGCTCCCCGTCTCTAATAGTCTACGGTCTCTGTGGACGTAAAGCAACACTGAAGTGACAGAGCTCAGGAGCTGTGTGAAAGTCGAGGTGGACGTCCTGGGCTCCCCGTCTCTAATAGTCTATGGTCTCTGTGGACGTAAAGCAACACTGAAGTGACAGAGCTCAGGAGCTGTGTGAAAGTCGAGATGGACGTCCCGGGTTCCCCGTCCCTAATAGCAAAGATTATAAATACATTTACAATCTTTGCTAATAGTCCGTACGGTCTCTGTGGACGTAAAGCAACACTGAAGCAGGGGTACCCTGGACGATTCAGAATGAATCAGGCGTTCAGGCGTTACGTCCCTTGCAGTGCATGTGTCATCAGTTGAGCGCTGTCAACGCCGTTTGATCGTGATTTTCAGGTCCGTTCTGTCATTACGGGACGGCAACAGCGAAATAAGACTGCATGCTAGACTGGCATATTTTCCTGTCGCCATTTCTTAATAGCGTCCAGAGTACCAGTGTGCGTGTGTGTGTGTGTGTGTGTGTGTGTTGTGTGTGTGTGTGTGGTGAGGGAGAGAACTGTGTGTGTGTGTGTGTGTGTGTGTGTGTGTGTGTGTGTGTGTGTGTGTGTGTGTGTGAGGGAGAGAACTCTGTGTGTGTGGTGTGTGTGTGTGTGTGTGTGTGTGTGTGTTCACACCATTCAGCACCCTCCCCTCACACACCAGTAGTTGAGGACGAGGCGGTCAGGTCCTGAGACGATCCGCCGTTGCTCGTCTTCAGCCGCCGGTACCCGTTACTGGTAAGCGACTTGAGCAGGATCATCACCTTCCCGCCCTCCGACCTTGACCCCTCCTCCCCAGTGCCAAGGTCAAGGTCGTCGACCTCGCCGTCCGCGCAGCTCCCGTCGTCCTCCAGGTCGTCTGTGACTCGCCGCTCCCTCGTGTAAATAGTGGCGTAATGGCCTTTGGTCCCACGCACGCAGCGACAAGGCATCCGCCGCCTGTGCTGCCACACCACTAGCCCAAGGATCACCATGGCAACGGCGGTCAAGGACATAGCTATCATGACCGTGACCCCGAAGGGATCTTTGGGGCAGCCGAGTTCGTCCGGCTGTAAAGTTTGCAGTTCTTGTCCTTTTAGCCGTAACGGGTCTCGGCACCTGCCACCAAAAGAGGAAGTTCTTGGATTGGTTCAGTTGACTGATGTGGTGTGTGTGTGTGTGTGTGTGTGTGTGTGTGTGTGTGTGTGTGTGTGTGTGTGTGTGTGTGTGTGTGTGTGTGTGTGTGTGTGTGTGTGTGTGTGTGTGTGTGTGTGTGTGTGTGTATGTGTGTGTGTGTGTGTGTGTTGTGTGTGTTGTGTGGTGTGTGTGTGGTGTGTGTGTGTGTGTGTGTGTGTGTGTGTGTGTGTGTGTTGTGTGTGGTGTGGTGTGGTGTGTGTGTGTTAGTGTGAGTGTGAGTGTGTGTGTGTGTGTGAGGGAGAGAAGTGTGTGAGGGTGAGAACTCTGTGGTGTGTGTGTGTGTGTGTGTGTGTGTGTGTGTGTGTGTGTGTGTGTGTGTGGTGTGTGTGTGTGTGTGTGGTGTGTGTATGTGTGTGTGAATGTATGTGTGTGTGTGTGTGTGTGTGTGTTGGTGCGCGCGCGCACGCGCATGTGTGTGTCCATACGCAGGTGTATATGCGCGTGCGTGCGTGTGTGTGTCTGTGTCTATGCCCACAGTTACGGGCTACTACACGTGTGTCTGCTAACTGACCTGATGGTGGTGTTGCCCAGGGCGCGGCCCGCTGCCCACCCCAGCTTGCAGTCGCAGTGCCAGCGGTTGCCGTGCAGCGTCAGCCGGCTCAGGCGTTGCCACGGCAGCAGGTCTTGGGGCAGGAAGGTCAGGCCGTTGTGATCCAGTCGGACCTCGCTCAGGTTGCCAGCACTCCCTCGGAAGGCCTTCAGCGAGATGGTGGCGAGGCGTTTGGCGAAGCGCAGGGACAGCTTGGAGAGGTGCGGAAAGGGAGAAAAGGCGCCGTCCTGGATCGACGTCAGGTTCTCCAGGAAGTCCAGGTTGAGGTTCCGCACCGTGGTGAGGGCGTGGCCGGGCTTCAGGCTCGTCACGGGGTTGTGGCTCATGTCCAGGGACTGCAGCTTCTTCAGCGTGCTGACGGCGTACACGGGGATCTCCGCGAACCTGTTGGAGAACAGCCCTAGAGCTGGAAAGGCGACTTCACGATGGAAGGCCAGTTCAGAGATGTGGTGCAGCCTGTTGTGGTCCAGGAGCAGCTCCTGCAGCTGCCTCAAGTCGGCGAAAGTGTCCTTCTCTATCACTGCCAGCTTGTTCCAGCGGAGGTCCAGCACCTTCAAAGACGTCAAGCCCTGAAAGGCTCTGCCGGACAACCCGCTCAGCTTGTTCGTGCTCAAGTCCAGTTTCTCCAGCTCGAAGAAGTCGTTGATGGCAACTTCCCCGATCCATTCCAGCTGACAGGAGGACAGGTTCAGAGTCTGCAGCTGACTGAGGTAAGCGGAGATGAGCACGCTGTCCGGAAGGCTGTGGAGCGGGTTGCCGTGGAGATCGAGATACAGGAGATGGTTAAGCCGGAAGAAATGATTCCGTTTGAGGGTCCGGTTGGTGATGCGGTTGTGGGAGAGGTCGAGGCGTCGCAGGCACGTCAGGTTGAGGAAGACGTCGTGGTGGAGGAAGTCGATCTCGTTGTGAGAGAGTCTGAGGTCCACGAGACACCCTCTGCCGCAGTCCATCACGCTGCAGGCCGTCCTCGTGTTGTTGATCTGAAACACCGAGTTCACCACAACAATTAGGTAGTTAGTTGGTGCTTTGAGCCCAGTCAGCGACAGAGGGTTATATCAGGGCTAACACTACAACAACGAAACGGTTCCTTACTGGTCACTAATGGGCTTTTTTGCCGAACGCAAAGATACCATCTTGAAATGAACTGAACGGTCAAGCTGCATGACAAAGACAACTATAAAAAGATGAGAGAAAAAGAAAGAAAAAACTTAGCTGATTTCGCATGGACACTTAAAACGTTTATCGGACACTCTTGAAGTGGCGTTAGGAAGATTTTGTTGTTTGAGAACGGAACCAAACTCACGCTATCACGATCACTAATAGGGCTGAGAAAACGTATCACAAGCCCAAACTGCTCTGCAGGTATGTTGTGAAATGAATCTGTGAAAAACATGACGTGGTCGGTATCCGGGTTGAAAAAAAAAGAAAAAGTTATCAGTTTATTTCCAAGTTTTGTTGTTGGGCTCACGGAAAACTACTGCATACTGTACCTTTTGCCAGGAATCTTGCATTTCACGCTTCTGCCTTTGTGGTTCACTCAACTCCATTTTTGGCCTAGTCCTCTTCAAAACGCAAGTCGCGTGTAATACCAACAGTAAATCCGACTCGGCCATGATGAAGTCAGTAAACATGGTGCTTAACGTCCACAGAAGCCATAAGGCTTATTGGGGACGGGGAGAGTGGGGTGGAAGGGGGCATGGAGGTGGGAGAAGAGGAAGATTACCTATCGCTACACTGTCACCACCAGAATGACTCCTGCATTAAGATGGGCAGCGATGAGAGCCATTTTAATGTTTCATTAATTGTGAGGGACAAAGTCACTAGACAGTGTCCACAAACCACAACCTTTTTGAAGAGAATGGAGAGCCGAAGCGGAATCGAACCGAGGCCCTTCTGCTTACCAGCCTAACGCCTTACAGCTAGGCCAAGCCGGCTCACTTGGCATGATGAAGTAAGTAAACATGGTGCACAGACACCATAAGGCTTGTTAGGGACGAGGAAAAGGGGACAGGGGTATGGAGGTGAGTAAGTAAACATGGTGCCTGACGTCCACAGAAACCATAAGGCCTGTTAGGGACGGGGAAAAGGGGGACAGGGGTATGGCAGTGGGGGAAGATGCGTGATAACTCACGTTTTGCCTTTTTATGTCACGGCCTTCATGGTTGACGGGGCGGTCAGTATCGATACTCACCTTAGGAAGACACTTGATTCTGTTGTAGCTGAAGTCGAAGATCTCGATGCTGACAAACGCAGCCGTGTCGGACGTTCTGGGCAAGGCAGGAATACCCCGACCGCTGCAGTTCAGCGTGTGGATCGTCTCGTTGATGGAGCACTTAAAGCTGGAGATGCTCCGGTCCAGCATCTGCAGCTCTGGGTCTGCGGAGCAGATGGACACCGGAGCTCCGCTTCCGGTGACGTAGACGACCAGCAGAGCGGAGAGGGGCAGAAACGGGAAGCTGACGGGCGCCATGTTGGGGGACGGTGTTCGCAGATTGCTCAGTCTGCATCAAATGAATCGCTCGGTGGTCGTTGTGGCTCCGGGCAAGGGAGAAAACAACGACCCATCAGCAGTTTTGCTTTGTAATACAACACAGGCTACATCAGTCTTAGACGGGTTTCATTGTTTTGATTCTCTGAGAGGAAAAAGATAACACAAAGGGAAGTAATCATGCACTTTGGTGCAACTTACTTGCTGATACATGTTGTTAGCAAGAAGATTGTCAAATCAGTCTAATATCACTTATGTGAAAAGACTTTAAATAAAAAATAAAAAAGAAGAAGAAGAAGGAAGTCATCCGCTCTGCACTACGACACAAGCACTTTAACACGACTGAACATGTACCATATACTATCTATAATCATTGTCGGAAATATGATAGCAATGAGTAAGGCCCTCAGATGTGACCATGTAACAATTTTGCATAACCTGTTTTACTCTGATTTTACTGTTTCAACCGACTTGTATACTTTTACCTCTTTATTTTGCGCTATTCAGTTGTTTAGTGTAGTAATAGGACTTTGAGTGAGCCGGAAGACCTTTTCCTCTCCATTTTAAGCGCTTATTATGACTAATAAAGTTCTTTTGAATTTAACCATGTGTATTTCGACTTAAAGGATATCAGAAACGAACAGGCAAGTTGTATTTGATGTAGAAGATGTATTTGTGTGCTTATTAGTTGAGCCAGTTTCGGGATCAAAGGACTATGTCCGGCCATGAATAAAAATTGGTTCTGTCTTATGCCTGTACACACCGAGCGTGCCTGAAATGGAGGGTATATATGTGCCACTGGGGGGTGGGGGCGTCCTTTTTTGAGGATGTACCTCTGGTGGAGTTTATGAACTATGTGTTTGTTCGGAGTCGTCCGCTTACCAACCTAACGCCTTACCGCTAGCCACACGCCATACCTGCTCCGTTCTGTCTCATCACCACACACTCACACACACACACTCTAACATCACACACACACACACACACACACACAACACACACACACCACACACCACACACACACACACACCACACACACAACACACACACACACACACACACACACATCACCACACACACACCACACACACACACACCACACACACACACACAACACACACACACACCCACACAAACACACACACAACCACACAAAACACACACACACACACACACACACACACACACACACACACACACACACACACACTCACACACGCAAGGTCTGTGAATAGCCTACATTTATCTTATATTCAAATTCAATTCTTCCGCGTCAACGTTTGTGCAGACACGTCAGAGCCTGTCTCGTCTTCGTCAGTGTACATGTAGAGAGTCGCCTACGCAAGAAGATCGTCGCCGTAATCTACATTCCTCCGTATGTCGTGATGTCATATCAGAGGAGGTCAGACGCTATCGCACGATACCGATTCGGAGAAAAATATTATAATCCTTAGTGCCAAAAGACGCTTTGTTCGCTTGTGCAAAGCTGTTTGCGATGCTCAACCGCTTTCAGCTTAGAAGTGCACATCGTAACATAATCCACATCTTCACACACACACACACACACACACACACACACACACACACACACACACACACACACACACACACACACTCACTCACTCACTCACTCACTCACTCACTCACTCAAACGCACGCACGCACACACGCACGCACGCACGCACACACACACACACACACACAACACACACACACACCCATACACATATACTACACACACACACACCACACACTACACACACACACACACACACACACACACACACACACACACACACACACACACACACCACCACTCACTCACTCACTCACTCACTCAAACGCACGCACGCACACACGCACGCACGCACGCACACACACACACACACACACACACACACTACAAGCTTAGTCCAGTTCATCTTAGACGGGTATAGCAGTCTAATTATAACTACACAAATAGCAGTAGTACTTGATTTCCTTCCAACGAGAGATGGGTGCATGTTTTCCTCTCAAACAAGGCACACCTCGTCCTACAAGGCACACGTCTTCCTCTCAAACAAGGCACACGTCTTCCTCTCAAACAAGACACATGTCTTCCTATAGCCCAGTATAGGTCTTCCTCTCAAACAAGGCACACGTCTTCCTCTCAAACAAGACACACATCTTCCTCTCAAACAAGGCACACATGTTCCTCTCAAATAAAACTCACGTCTTTTTCTCAAACAAAGCACACGTCTTCCTCTCAAACAAGGCACACGTGTTTGACACACTTCTTCCTCTCAAACAAGACACACGTCTTCGTCTCAAACAAGGCACACGTCTTCCTCTCAAACAAGGCACACATCTTCCTCTCAAACGAGGCTCACGTCTTCCTATAGGTCTGCCTCTCAAACAAGTCACGCGTCTTCCACTCAAACAAAGCTCACGTCTTCCTCTCAAACAAGGCACGGCTACATCTCAAACAAGGCACGGCTACATCTCAAACAAGGCACGGCTCCATCTCAAACAAGGCACGGCTACATCTCAAACAAGGCAATGCTCCATCTCAAACAAGGCACGGCTACATCTCAAACAAGGCAATGCTCCATCTCAAACAAGGCACGGCTACATCTCAAACAAGGCAATGTCCATCTCAAACAAGGCACGGCTACATCTCAAACAAGGCAATGCTCCATCTCAAACAAGGCACGGCTACATCTCAAACAAGGCAAGCTCCATCTCAAACAAGGCACGGCTACATCTCAAACAAGGCAATGCTCCATCTCAAACAAGGCACGGCTACATCTCAAACAAGGCAATGCTCCATCTCAAACAAGGCACGGCTACATCTCAGACAAGGCAAAGCTCCATCTCAAACAAGGCACGGCTACATCTCAAACAAGGCAATGCTCCATCTCAAACAAGGCACGGCTACATCTCCAACAAGGCACGGCTACATCTCAAACAAGGCACGGCTACATCTCAGACAAGGCAATGCTCCATCTCAAACAAGGCACGGCTACATCTCAAACAAGGCACGGCTACATCTCAAACAAGGCACGGCTACATCTCAGACAAGGCACGGCTACATCTCAGACAAGGCAAAGCTCCATCTCAGACAAGGCAAAGCTCCATCACACGTTTCCTTGTTCTGACCCTAGAGCTGC
>JABMCL010001052.1:185000-210000 GCA_018857735.1 Alviniconcha marisindica
GAGTTTCATGTATGCATGAGTGGATGTGTGCCAGAGAAAGAGAGACAGACAGAAAGAGACAGAGACAGAGGGACAGAGACAGAGAAAGTGACAGAGATTTGTGCTTGTGTTTGGTCAGCTAAGTAATGATTTTGCTATCCACATTACAATTCTTGCTGTTACCATTCACTTCTTTTAAATCTTCTACACAAACAAGAATAGGCTCTTATTTTACAACTCGACATATTCCTTTGATTTTATAACAGTACAAAATATCATAGAGGTATTATTTTGATTTTTTGTTGTTAGTGAATACAAAAGTTTTCAAAATATTTGCAAAAATCGTTTTAAAAATAACATCAAAACATTGGTCAATTAAGTACAAGTAAAAAGACTTCCTCTCTAAACCTCACTCCATCCAACCTACAATTTTTTTTTTTTTTTAAATGAAGCAATAAAATACAACTTCCATTCAAGCAGGCGACAATTATTCAACTAGATATAATTTCAGAGATGGCACTGTGATGGTATGAAATAGTCTACCATCTTACTCCCCCTCCCTACACACACACACACACACACACACACACACACACACACACACACACACACACACACACACACACACACACACACACACCACACACACCACACACACACACACAACACACACACACACACACACACACACACACACACACACACACACACACTCACACTCACACACACACACACAAAACTGAGAAAATAAAGAAGAAGAAGAAGAAAAGTAAGAACACTAATAAGTACTGTAAGCTTCCACACTCCAAGTCCCATTTCAGGCAATGGTCTGAAAAACTGGACACCTCTATTTTAAAGGAACATCTCCCAAAGACACAGACCAGCTGAAATCAACTCACTGGAAACATTTAATAACCACCAACCGCCACACTCAACAGGACACGAGTTTGCCGCATCCTGAAACCCCTGAAGATAGTGTACAGCTGCCTGGGTGGTAGCAGACACTGTTACAGAGTGCATGGGGAGTGCATGAAAGCAGCTGTGCAATCAAAATCTCACCCAGCTCTGGTGAACCTCTGAGAGAAAGGCAGGGGAATAAAAGCAACAAACAGCCGCGTCTTGTTTCCTTCGCTGGTCAGTGTCACAGGGAGTAGCATCTTATTTTCACCATCCCTGAGGGATTTAAAAAAAAAAAAAATACTCGACTCTCATCTTCACTCTGCACGCTGAAACTACTCAATGTATGTACACGCAAAAGACCAGCAAATAACAACGAATATCAATGATTGTTGTTGGGTAAAACTTCACAGGTTTTTTTTTTTTTAAACCCAAAAAACACTCAGTCTCCAACGGATAAGCACAAATGCCATGGGTGAATACTGTTCTGTTTCGTGCAGACAGACTGGAAGACATGAGAACAACAGTTTCTAACTTTTGTGCACACAACCAAAGCAACCTTTGACCAAAACAGAAACACCAAGAGAAAAAAGTCTACATGAAAAATTCCCTGATTTTTATTTTATTTTTTATTTTTCCAAAGCTGAATTGTCTCCATTCACCAGAAAGCAATGCATAGGCAAAATGTGCGACATCCAAACACATAAGTGATTCGGAAGCAGAGAGAAAACAGCACAGTTTGCTCTCTTTACAGCTGTGTTTCACTGTGCTATTTACAGCTGCGTTTCACTGTGCTGTTTACAGCTGTGTGTTTCACTGTGCTGTTTACAGCTGTGTGTTTCACTATGATGTTTACAGCTGTGTTTCACTGTGCTGTTGACAGCTGTATTTCACTGTGCTGTTGACAGCTGTTTCACTGTGCTGTTGACAGCTGTGTTTCACTGTGCTATTGACAGCTGTGTTTCACTGTCCTGCACCGGGCTGCCGGTACCTGCTAAAAGCCACAACAACTCACACAACACATCCATGGACCACTGAACCCACACAGACCTTGGAAAATACATCACTGACAGTCTCCACAGTCAGTGGTACGCAGTCTCACTGACACAGTATCACTGACACAGTCTCCACAGTCAGTGGTACGCAGTCTCACTGACACAGTATCACTGACACAGTCTCCACAGTCAGTGGTACGCAGTCTCACTGACACAGTATCACTGACACAGTCTCCGCAGTCAGTGGTACGCAGTCTCACTGACACAGTATCACTGACACAGTCTCCACAGATACTGACACAGTCTCCACAGTCAGTGAGACGACCTGGCCCCCTCCACAGAAATGTCCATAAACTGGACCACACGTCAGCTGTACAACGTTGTACTTCCATATGTACATGCATTTACAATCAGTCAGAACATGCAAAAAGAACAACCACAAAAGACGAAAAACTAACAGTGCTTGTTTCTTCAAAAGAACTGCAAAGGACAAAAAATAAACACAGTCCATGTTTCTTCAAAAGAACCGCAAAAGACACAAGAAAAACGCAGTGCTTGTTTCTTCAAAAGAGTCACAAAAGACCAACAACAAAAAACAAACCCACAGCACTTGTTTCTTCAGCAATGCTCGTTATGTGCATCGACGAACACGTGAAGTTGGTTTTTTGATTAAATGGTTAATGATTACAGTGCAATAGCTTATTTTTCCTGCTCTCTGGGTGCAAGTGCATGCACTCCACAGACCATGTACATCTTCCTTCATCCGGCAAAAGACACACGACCAAAAGTTTAAAGCTGTCAGCGAGTTTATAAATCTGTCGGCAAGTTTCATAAACAAGGTTTATGGTTAGTTAGCTACTGGTTTTTGATGGGGCATTAAGATCCAGCAACTGACAAACCAACCCTGCTCTTCCTAATCAGATGTGTTAGCTTTACCTTTGAGTACCAAGCAACCCAAAGCAACTCTTATTCAGTGAAACATTCAAGTCTGAGCTGATGACAGTGTTCAATTTTACACAGCAGCTGGTTTCTTTGATAAACTTCTTTTCTCCGGTTGTTTTGAGGAACTGATTCACAGTCAGAGTTTGGTCATTAGCCAAAAGAGAACATCTTTTCAAATAAGCACACACGCAAACACACACATACACGTACGCATGCGTGCACTCATACTTTTTCACTGGCTAAGCGTACCAAGCCACTTAGAAATACTTGATGGCTGTTCTAGCCAAGCAATCAGATCGAAACGTAAAATCTATACACACACACACACAGACACACACAAAAACGTATTTAAAAACATGCAATCAAAGGTTATGAACAGTCGCATGTCAGATCATTAGTGTCGCACTCAGTGGTCCGAAAACAACAAGCTGTAGATACGCCATCAGCTACACAAGTTGACATGTGGTAAGTATGATCATCGCAAAGATCACCAAGTGGATCAGCAACTTTGGAGAAAGGTTGGTGATGGTCGGTCGGGGGGTGGGGGTGAGGGGGGGGGACTCTCATTTCAGATTGGGCAGGACTGTAGACCTATGGAAGTTGGACATGTACCAAGACCAACCCACTAAACGAAACGGCTCCTAAAAATTCCACAGGTAAATTGGGGAGCAAAACGAAACAAGGCAGAGGTTTCCATAGACACTGGCACACCCGCTGAACAAAACAGCTCCTAGAAATTCCACAGGTAAATTGGGGAGCAAAACGAAACAAGGCTGAGGTTTCCATAAATACTGGCACACTTCTATGGCCTCAAACATGGACGATATTCACAGGTTCTTTAATATCACAGCCATCTTGCTTTTGTGTGTAAAGGGAACCCCTCTTAAGACAAAGTCCTTTAAGATGAAGTCTGTGCTAAAGATGAAGTGATTCTGGTACCCATGCTGCATGTACACATTCCTTGTGCATGGGAACCCTCTTAAGACAAACTCCTTTAAGATGAAGTCTGTGCTAAAGATGAAGTGATTCTGGTACCCATGCTTGAGCATGGAAACCCTCTTAAAACATACAGGAACCCTCTTAAAACATATGGGAACCCTCTTAAAACAAAATCCTTTATAACGACCCTGCTGCACTCCTTCCTTGTGCTTGTGGACGGGAACCCTCTTAAGACAAACTCCATTATGATAAAATTTCCTCTAAATACAAAGTGACTCAAATGCTGCTGCACACTTTCCCTGGGTTTGTGTTTTTGTGAAGCAGCATCTCAAGTGGTCTATACCGATGATGTTCTGATCTATGTGCAACATTCCAGTCTCTATGCCTTAACAGGTAGTTCTGAATTAATTCACAAAGTGAATTCGAAAACAGAGTGCAGATCCAGACCTGCATTCTCAAATCATACAAGATTCACAATAGGTAAACTAGCTTTTTAACTGGCCAGTCAACGACATCATCTTTTAGTTTATGCACAGCAAACAGCAGGCCAACCACCTGCAATTCTTTACGTCAGAGGTCTGGGCTTAACTTCAAAGTTATAGGTATTTAATTGGTGTCTGTGACTGTGACTGGCCCACAGGTTTCAGTGGGGTTCTTGGGACCAAATCCATGTAAACTGATCGGGTAAACATGTTATATACTTTCACACAACCAGTGCGTAAAAAAGAAGAAGGGTGTGAACCATGTTGCAGCCATACACATACACACACAAAGCAATGCTTGACTACCGAGTGTTTCATGCATGGCATACACACACACACACACACACACACACACACACACACACACACACACACACACACACACACCACAAAGCAATGCTTGACTACCATTTCATGCATGCAATCTTATTCAACACCCTGAGGAACATAAAGTCACTCCCTAAGAAAACATTCAGTCTGCAGACTTCTAACCTTGCATTTAAGCGCTCAGCAATCATCCGAAACAGCACTGAAAAGGTTAGAAGATGAGACATCATGTAAATTCATGCAAACATCACATGCTACCCAATCTTGTGTTAAAAAGGCGCCGGTTTAACCTCCACAAATGATGGTTGTGCCTGCCGCTCACAGAGACACCCCTTAAAAAAAGACCAAAAAAAGACAGGATGGCGCTGGCAGACACTCACTCTGTCAAGAAAACTTGTTTTTCAATTTCACGCTAGACACCCACCTGTCAAAGATCCTCCTTTTTCAATTTCACGCCAGACACTCACTCTGACAAAAATCCTTGTTTTTCAATTTCATGTAAGCATGAATGTAATACTGCATGATCTCAGGTCACTCTGAAAAGCCACAGAAAAAGAAAAATGTGGACAAATTTCCGAGTAAAAACGCATCCATGATTAAGTACAGGTACAGATGTTAAATGAACAGACAGTGTCAACACGGACTGCAACACTGTCATCGCCTCCCCTTTCCACAGCACTTTGAGAACTTGAACTGCGCGGGCAGCTGGAAGGAAGGATGCCACCGATGTTCTATGCAACGCACCAGACACTTGGCACGCGTCTCCTTAAGGTCTGCCTCTTTCTTTTTCTATTTTTTATTTCAGAGTTTTCCATCCGTTCTGTCGAGTGGAACTGTCTCACAAAATTGCATGCTACATAGGCAGAGCACACAGTACCAGGACCCTACGCATGGTGGGCAAAACAATCCAGTCACAGTTGACAAGACTATGTTAGGCTTACTGCAAAGTGTGCACACTGTTAGGCTTACTGCAAAGCGTACACGCTGGTGTTCAACAAAGACGAAGTTGGGCTTACTGCAAAGCGTACACGCTGGTGTTCAACAAAGACGATGTTGGGCTTACTGCAAAGCGTACACGCTGGTGTTCAACAAAGACGATGTTGGGCTTACTGCAAAGCGTACACGCTGGTGTTCAACAAAGACGATGTTGGGCTTACTGCAAAGCGTACACGCTGGTGTTCAACAAAGACGATGTTGGGCTTACTGCAAAGCGTACACGCTGGTGTTCAACAAAGACGATGTTGGGCTTACTGCAAAGCGTACACGCTGGTGTTCAACAAAGACGATGTTGGGCTTACTGCAAAGCGTACACGCTGGTGTTCAACAAAGACGATGTTGGGCTTACTGCAAAGCGTACACGCTGGTGTTCAACAAAGACGATGTTGGGCTTACTGCAAAGCGTACACGCTGGTGTTCAACAAAGACGATGTTGGGCTTACTGCAAAGCGTACACGCCGGTGTTCAACAAAGACGATGTTGGGCTTACTGCAAAGCGTACACGCCGGTGTTCAACAAAGACGATGTTGGGCTTACTGCAAAGCGTACACGCCGGTGTTCAACAAAGACGATGTTGGGCTTACTGCAAAGCGTACACGCCGGTGTTCAACAAAGACGATGTTGGGCTTACTGCAAAGCGCACACGCCGGTGTTCAACAAAGACGATGTTGGGCTTACTGCAAAGCGCACACGCCGGTGTTCAACAAAGACGATGTTGGGCTTACTGCAAAGCGCACACGCCGGTGTTCAACAAAGACGATGTTGGGCTTACTGCAAAGCGCACACGCTGGAGTTCAACAAAGACGATGTTGGGCTTACTGCAAAGTGCACACGCCAGTGTTCAACAAAGACGATGTTGGGCTTACTGCAAAGCGTACACGCCGGTGTTCAACAAAGACGATGTTGGGCTTACTGCAAAGCGTACACGCCGGTGTTCAACAAAGACGATGTTGGGCTTACTGCAAAGTGCACACGCTGGAGTTCAGCAAGCTGTGCTTCACAACCAGACTCTGCCTGGGCAACACCAACTTCAATCCCATCTAGGACAGCTTTTTATTTTATTGTAGAAAATCAACTGCACTCTTTTTCTATCTGCTAACAACCGGACTCTGCCTGGGCAACACCAACTTCTCTCCCATCTAGGACAGCTTTTTTTTCTCTTCATTTTAGAAAATCAGCTGCACTCTCTTTCTGTCTGCTAGCAATCAGCAACATCACAGATTGTTGGCACGAAAATGATGGAAGTACATAAATGCAAACCACCACCTGATAAGCTTTAGGTTGAGCTGCCGAAGTTTTGTCCCCTTTGCAATGACCACGCAGTGCACGCTAACAGAACAAAATGTGTGTGAGTGACTGACAGTTTACAAAAACTGCGCGAAAAGCCAAGTCGGGAGGAATCAACACAGTCCCTCGCCCTGCACTTCCCATGGCGTCATGATGGGAAGCAGCGAGGATTCACTTCCTGCCTCTTGCTTGGAATCAACAACAGCGCCGCCTCCTCCTCCTCCTCCTGTCTCTCTGTCCCTGATGCCAGACAGTCCAACGCTGTGACAGTAACGCTGTTTTAACATCACGAGTTGCGCACCCAAAACGCTGCACACTCAAAATCCTGATTTGCTGAGTTGAAGTAGGTGTGACTGGTATTCTCTGATGCTTATCTCACTGTTCTCATCCGGTTCCACTGCATGCTGAAAATCCTAAGTCGGTGGGATCAGTATTCTCTGACGCGTATCTCGTTGTTCTCATTCAGTTCCACTGCACGCTGAAAACCCTAAGTAGGTGGGATCAGTATTCTTCGCATGTATCTCATTGTTCTCATTCAGTTCCCCTGCACACTGGATGAAAATCCTGATTTGATGAGTTGAAATGGGTGGGATCAGTATTCTCTGATGCTCATTGTTCTCGTTCAGTCCACTGCACGCTGAAAATCCTGACTGATGAAGTCGGCGGGATCAGTATTCTCTGACAGGGATCTCGTTGTTCTCGTTCAGTTCCACTGCACGCTGAATGAAAACCCTGATTTGATGAGTTGAAGTCGGTGGGATCAGTACTCTCTGACATGGATCTCATTGTTCTCCTTCAGTCCACTACACGCTGAAAATCCTGACTGATGAAGTCGGTGGAATCAGTATTCTCTGACACATATCTCATTGTTCTCCTTCAGTCCACTACACGCTGAAAATCCTGACTGATGAAGTCGGTGGAATCAGTACTCTCTGACACATATCTCACTGTTCTCCTTCAGTCCACTACACGCTGAAAATCCTGACTGATGAAGTCGGTGGAATCAGTACTCTCTGACACATATCTCATTGTTCTCCTTCAGTCCACTACACGCTGAAAATCCTGACTGATGAAGTCGGTGGAATCAGTATTCTCTGACACATATCTCATTGTTCTCCTTCAGTCCACTACACGCTGAAAATCCTGACTGATGAAGTCGGTGGAATCAGTACTCTCTGACACATATCTCATTGTTCTCCTTCAGTCCACTACACGCTGAAAATCCTGACTGATGAAGTCGGTGGAATCAGTATTCTCTGACACATATCTCACTGTTCTCCTTCAGTCCACTACATGCTGAAAATCCTGACTGATGAAGTCGGTGGAATCAGTACTCTCTGACACATATCTCATTGTTCTCCTTCAGTCCACTTTCACGCTGAAAATCCTGACTGATGAAGTCGGTGGAATCAGTACTCTCTGACACATATCTCATTGTTCTCCTTCAGTCCACTACACGCTGAAAATCCTGACTGATGAAGTCGGTGGAATCAGTATTCTCTGACACATATCTCATTGTTCTCCTTCAGTCCATTACACGCTGAAAATCCTGACTGATGAAGTCGGTGGAATCAGTATTCTCTGACACATATCTCATTGTTCTCCTTCAGTCCATTACACGCTGAAAATCCTGACTGATGAAGTCGGTGGAATCAGTATTCTCTGACACATATCTCACTGGTCTCGTCCAGTTCCACTGCACGCTGAATGAAAACCCTGATTTGATGAGTTGAAGTCGGTGGGATCAGTACTCTCTGACATGGATCTCATTGTTCTCATCCAGTTCCACTGCATGCTGAAAATCCTGCCTGATGAGCTAAAACAGGTGAAATCAGTATTCTCTGACACGTATCTCGTTGTTCTCGTCCAGTTCCAGCCTGGGAGCGCTGACCTTGACGGTTGAAGACAGTGGATTGGTCCCTCTTGGGCCTGACAGAGCCCCAACGCTGAGACTGGGGGGCAGTTAAGGAAACAGTAATGTTTAAGATTATGATAGTTTAACAAAAGACTTAAATACAAGAGTTAAGGAAACACAGGAAAAAATTTAAAAGGAAAAAAAAAACAAAAAAAAGGGCACACAGCACTAATGTCCAAGATTATGATAGTTTAACAAAAGACTTAAATACAAGAGTTAAGGCAACACAAGACACACAGCACTAATGTCCAAGATTATGATAGTTTAACAAAAGACTTAAATACAAGAGTTAAGGCAACACAAGACACACAGCACTAATGTCCAAGATTATGATAGTTTAACAAAAGACTTAAATACAAGAGTTAAGGCAACACAAGACACACAGCACTAATGTCCAAGATTATGATAGTTTAACAAAAGACTTAAATACAAGAGTTAAGGCAACACAAGACACACAGCACTAATGTCCAAGATTATGATAGTTAAACAAAAACTTAAATACAAGAGACAAGGCAATAATGCTCAAAATTATACTGACAGTTAAACGAAAGACACAGCAGTAATGTTCAAGATCAAAATGATAGTCAAACAAAACAGACTTAAATACAAGACACACAGCAGTAATGTTTAAGACACGTGTGTGCGTGTGTGTTGTTAGTGTTAGTGTAAAGCACCCTGCGCTCCCCCCCACCTTGTGCGGAAGATGGTGGCTACAGAAATCCTCTTTATTATGATCATCATTCTTAACTCAGTAGAACTTGGAAGGATACACAGATCCGGAGTCTGAGCCGGGCCCCGTGTTGCCGGGGCCCAGAGAGGAGGTGAAGTTGATGTTGAGGTTGCCGCTGGTTAAGCTGCCCAGCTGACCGTCGTGAAAGCGCCGCAGCCACTCCTTGTGCTCGGCCAGCTGGCTGGACGTCGACTTGCCGCCCAGCCCCTCCGCCAGACTCAGGCGGAAGTGACGCAGCTGGTCCCTGTTGGAAGGGTAATGCCCGTAGAGTTTGTCAGGTGCAACAAAAATTGACGACATCACACGAGGAACACTGAACTCCATGATATACATGTACATTTTCATTCACAACCTGAAGTACTGTAGGATCAAACTGGCTGACGGAAGCGGACCGTAAAGATGCAGAGATACACACCTGAATATGTACATTTTCATTCACAACCTGAAGTACTGTGGGATCAAACTGGCTGACGGAAGCGGACAGTAAAGATGCAGAGATACACACCTGAACATGTACATTTTCATTCACAACCTGAAGTACTGTAGGATCAAACTGGCTGACGGAAGTGGACAGTAAAGATGCAGAGATACACACCTGAACATGTACATTTTCATTCACAACCTGAAGTACTGTAGGATCAAACTGGCTGACGGAAGTGGACAGTAAAGATGCAGAGATACACACCTGAACATGTACATTTTCATTCACAACCTGAAGTACTGTAGGATCAAACTGGCTGAGGGAAGAGGACTGTTAACAGGTAGAGATACACACCTGAACATGTACATTTTCATTCACAACCTGAAGTACTGTAGGATCAAACTGGCTGACGGAAGTGGACAGTAAAGATGCAGAGATACACACCTGAACATGTACATTTTCATTCACAACCTGAAGTACTGTAGGATCAAACTGGCTGAGGGAAGAGGACTGTTAACAGGTAGAGATACACACTGACATTTGTCGGCCCCAAGCTGAAAGCCATGGGCAGTGATATGTACATTTTCATTCACAACCTGAAGTACTGTGGAATAAAACTGGCTGACGGAAGCGGACTGTAAAGATGCAGAGATACACACCTGAATATGTACATTTTCATTCACAACCTGAAGTATTGTGAGATCAAACTGGCTGACGGAAGCGGACCGTAAAGATGCAGAGATACACACCTGACGTTTGTCGGCCCCAAGCTGAGAGTCATGGGCACAAAGGGACTTCTGGAGATGGGTGGCCTTCGGTCTGTGCAAACACATCACATTCACCATTCACATTACACAGCAGATCAAGGGGTACAGCCTAGTCACAAACAACCAGCAGCCCAAAACGTGGCTCTGTGTGAGTGAGAATGCCCCCCAAAAAACAACAACAACAACAACAAACAAACAAACAAACCACACACCCCAAAACAACACACACAAAACTTTCTCTCTGTCACTCTTCTGTGCCATATAATTTTTACATCATATGATACTCACTGCATCACACCTATTTCACTCTCATGCCAATGTTCTTCCAAGTACTGGATACCAAACCAACACAACAAAACAGCTAAACCAAAATCAGGTAGGTATCCCACATTTCATTTTTCACTGTTTAACTGTTGTTCAAGTGCTGTTTTGTAACTTACAAAAGGGAATTACCCTGAAAATTCACCTGTTTTGTCATAGTAAACAGTGTTCTTTTTAACCTTATACATGTTTGGAGATTTGTATGAGTGGCATCTGCTGACTAACACACAAAAGAGCTATCAGACTGACGGAATAAAAACACATATATAATGTACGCACACAATGAGAAACAACAAGTCATTAAAATCAATACACACAAAAAGTTCAGAACAAATGACGACAACAAGAAAATCTTCAGCACAAATTCCCTTTCCAAAGCAAGAAACTGTTCTCTGTTACAAAGCCCACGAAAAAACAAAGAAAGAAAAAAAGGAGAAAAAAATCTGTAGGTGTTATGTGAATCCTTTCATCTTTTTACAAAACCAAAGTGGTAATGATAACAATACCAATAATAACTCTTTTATTAGCACTCCGCCCTCCCTCCTTCACTGCATTCAAGTTAATGGACTCGTGTGCTAGAAAAGTGGACATCACCATCATCATCTTGACCATCATCATTATTACAAGAAAACATCAGGAGACAAGACAATACCTCCGAAATATTTGCGCCACTTTCGTTCCAGCGACTGCTCGGCCGTCAGGACCAGCGTGGAATAGTCTATGGCTGGGGGCAGAGGGGCTGTGCTGGAAACATCCAAGAGAAAGGTCCTCTTATTAATTTACTTTTTTTTAAAGTACTTCTTTGTCCCTTGCATGAAACTCATGGCACCTTTTCTGTGTACGGCACATTCTTCTTCCTCTTTTAAAGCTGCCCAAACAATGCATGATTCAAGGACTATTTCTAAACGGTCTTTTTCACAGTGGTGCCCATCTGTACAATATGCCATAACAGACCTAACAAGAAAAAGAAAAACACACACACATGTACAACACACACACACACACACACATACAAAAAACACACCAGAAAGCACATAGAAAGCAGAAAGATGAAGGAACACACACACACACACAGAACAGCACATACACAGCAGCTGTGTCAAAGGATAGATCTGACCAGAGGCTATCTCTCGACTGGCAACATGTGAAAGGCTTTGCCAAAATACTGTACAGGAAACCTGAACATAACAGTTTCTGCCCATCAACATGCCTGTTTATCTCCCTTGAAAACATACCACCTCACCATCACTGCAAACACTTTGACATGACCCTGTCACCATGTTCAGTAACAATCATACAAACTCTGAACTAAGCTGGGCTAGAACTTGCCAAGCAACAGCAGCTTCCATTAAAGCACTTCCCTGTGTTCTCGTACAAGCATGAAGTTAAAGAATACAGGTACCATTGCATGAAGTCTGAAAGACCTCATTTTGACACCAGCTAAAAACACATGTGGCTAAAAACACACATAAGCTATAAAAAAAAACATGAAAACCCCCCACATCTGAGAACATTAAGCCCCACATCATCATCATAAGTTAAAAACACACAGCCAAAAACATTCATGGCTAAAAACACACATGACTAAAAATACAAATAGCTAAAAAATATTTTTTTAAATGGCTGAAAACACATAGTTAAAAACTGGCTAAAAACACACATAGCTAAAAAAAAAAAATCGCTAAAAACACACATAGCTAAAACCACACATAGCTAAAAACACACCATGGCTAAAAACACACATAGCTAAAAAAAATAAAATACACAAGGCTAAAAACACACCATGGCTAAAAACACACAAGGCTAAAAACACACCATGGCTAAAAACACACATAGCTAAAAACACACACATGGCTAAAAACACACACAGCTAAAAACACCCCACGGCAAAAAAAACAAAAAAAACATCAAAGCTTCTTGCATCTGAGAGCTGGCTAGCTGTTCAGGCTGGCGCCAACCGTTACTACACACACTCTTCTGACTTTCCATAAGAGTCCAAGAGGAAGGTGCCACTCACTAGCTGGGAATGGGTGTGTTGCGCGCCTCGTCCGCGGACACTGGTGCCGTGGTGGGCGAAGGCACGTAGATGGGGGAAGATGGATACTGCTGACCTGAACCCACAAAAAGAAAAGCATGTGAACTTCCAGACTGTTTTCGGTGGCACAAACAGGCTAACTCTGGTTATTTGGTTCAACTTGTTTATCGAGGAGTTGTCTCCGAAGAGGTACTGGCTGGGACCGAGATCCCACGAGGTGGGGAAAATGGAAGAATGTATCTAACGCTACACTGTCACCACCAGAATGAGTCCTTCAGTTACCTGGGAGGAAGAGGGAGACAATACCTAACACGACACTGTCATCACCAGAATAACTCCTTCAATTACCTGGGGAAAGAGGGCATACCTAGCGCTACACGTTCATCACCAGAATGACTCCTTCTATTACCTAATTACCTGGGGGGAAGAGGGAGACGATACCTAGTGCTACACTGTCACCACCAGAATGACTCCTTCATCAACCTGGGAGAAGAGGGAGACTGTACCTAACACTACACTGTCACCACCAGAATGACTCTTTCACTTACCTGAGGGAAGAGGGAGACTGTACCTAACACTACACTGTCACCACCAGAACGACTCTCTCAATTACCTGAGGGAAGAGGGAGACTGTACCTAACACTACACTGTCACCACCAGAACGACTCTCTCAATTACCTGAGGGAAGAGGGAGACTGTACCTAACACTACACTGTCACCACCAGAACGACTCTCTCAATTACCTGAGGGAAGAGGGAGACTGTACCTAACACTACACTGTCACCACCAGAACGACTCTCTTCAATTACCTGAGGGAAGAGGGAGACTGTACCTAATCATACACTGTCACCACCAGAAGACTCTTTCAATTACCTGAGGGAAGAGGGAGACTGTACCTAATGCTACACTGTCATCACCAGAATGGCTCCTTCAAGTGAGGGAGAAGAGGGAGACGATACCTAGTGCTACACTGTCATCACCAGAATGGCTCCTTCAAGTGAGGGAGAAGAGGGAGACGATACCTAGTGCTACACTGTCATCACCAGAATGGCTCCTTCAAGTGAGGGAGAAGAGGGAGACGATACCTAGTGCTACACTGTCATGACCAGAATGACTCCTTCAGCTACCTAGGAGAAGAGGGAGACAATACCCAGCACTTCACTGTCACCACCAGAAGAGATTCCTTCAACTGAGGGAGACCATACCTAGCACTACACTGTCATGACCAGAATGACTCCTTCAGCTACCTAGGAGAAGAGGGAGACAATACCCAGCACTACACTGTCACCACCAGAAGAGATTCCTTCAACTGAGGGAGACCATACCTAGCACTACACTGTCATGACCAGAATGACTCCTTCAGCTACCTAGGAGAAGAGGGAGACAATACCCAGCACTACACTGTCACCACCAGAAGAGATTCCTTCAACTGAGGGAGACCATACCTAGCACTACACTGTCATCACCAGAATGACTCCTTCAGCTAGCTGGTCCAAAAGGCATCACTGCTCAGCCTTGATGAGTTTTACCAGTTGCTGTTTTTCTTCTGATACCCATAGAACAACTAATTTTTTTCTTATTTTTTTTCTCTTCTGCCTCCTTGTGCCTGTGACTGCAGCAGTCAGCAAAAAAATAAATCTGCTTCTTTCTTCCAAATGAACAACAACAAAAAAGATCCGTCATGTTATCATCCCCAGATAAATTATAATACAGACAATGCCCAAGATCACAGACTGGAACCTATGACCATTTTTTTTCTCTCTCTTTAAATTACAACTTTTTCAGCCGATGTCATCTTTTCATTTACACACACAGTCATGACCATGAAGGTATAAATGATAGAATATCGAAAGGAAAAAAGTTGGGACCAGCAAACTACTAGTGTGTAATGGAAGATGGTTTTGTATAGAACACATTAAATCAAGATGGTTTTGTATAGAACACATTAAATCAAGATGATTTTGCAAGTAACACCTTTTCAGGCCTGGGAGTAATCATCAGGTCTGGGAGTCATCACCTGCACACCGCCCCCCCTCCCACCACCTCCCCCCCCCACCCCATATAGCCCCCCTCCCCCCACAAGATATCAGGTTTAAAACTTGCAAAACAGAGGAAGCCAACAGCCTCCATAACTCCCTACCTTGTATCTCCTTGTCCGTGTGGATGGCGGACAGGACGGAGGACAGGTCGCTGGTGATCTTGCTGAGGGTGCGGAAAAGGTCGTTGCTGCCTCCTCGTGCACCCTCTGCTGGCGGATGGGGCATGGCCACCGCTGACGTCCTGTGACGACCTAGTCCTTCAACAAACACAATGGCCACACTGTGACTATCAATTCACAATCTTCACAAACTTTTTAAAAAAACAAGAGGCTGATTTAAATAAACCAATATAGCTCATCCAAAAGCAAAAAGGATGTACCTCTGGTGGAGTTATGTACCCTGTAGTTACAGGCATGCCAGGTGAGAGTTACCGTAGGCGACTCAGGTCTTTGTGGTTGTACTTGTGTTACATATTTCAAGCGCTAATGAACTCCCGTGAGTGTTGATTCGACCAAAAGCAGATGAGTGTCCCAGTTCTACATCTCACCGTTCACCGTTTAACTGTTGTTTAAGTGTCGTTTTGTAGCTTGATGAAGGGCATTAACCCAAATATTGGCACGTTATATTTCGTCCTAATAAACAGCATTCTTTTGAACCTTTCATATGTTTGGATCTTAAAGAAAACCTGTAATGCGCCATGGCCGTCCAGCTACTGCTATTTAGTTGAACCTTTCATACGTTTGGATCTTAAAGAAAACCTGTAATGCGCCATGGCCGTCCAGCTACTGCTATTTAGTTGAAGCCAGAGAGAAACAAAATCTGAAACAAGAATGACTGCTAGCATTCAGGAACAAGATCCGAACACGTAAAAGGTTAAAAGAACACATAAGCAACAGTTCAGTGGGAAAAAAACTTGACGCAGGATACTTTTCTGCTTTTGGTCAAGCTTTCTTGTTATGTTGTTCTCATTTTTCACCACTTAACTTTCGTTAATGGTTGTTCTGTAGGTTGAAAAAGGGACTTAACCCGAAAATTTGCACTTTGTGTTTTGTCCTAATAAAGTGCTTTTTAACTTTTACGCTCATGCAAAGAGTTGTGAACTCACCGTGAATGTAGTTCTCCAGGCTGACATCAGTACTGCTGATGCCGCTGCTCTCGTCATCACTGATGTCCAGGTTTGGGATCGAGGCCGGCCGGTAGTGACGCTCGAAAGGTGAAAACTCGGATTCATCGTCGCTCAAAAGCTGGAAACGACATTTCCAGAGGAAGCTGTCATCCCACGTATTTCAAAAGCAAATGAGCTGGTTCACACAAGCGTATGCTGTACACTGCTATGTGCCACAGAGAGAACACACCCAACCACACCCTCTTCGCTCTGCCGTGGGGCAGAAGCCAAGGACCCCTCCGCTGAAAATCTGTGTGTGTGTCAGTGTGTCCCTGTCTCCTCCCCCCCCCCCCCCCCCCCCCGTGTGTGTGTGTGTGTATGTGTGTGTCAGTGTCTCCCCTGTGTGTGTGTGTGTGTATGTGTCCCCCCCATGTGTGTGCATGTGTGTGTGTCCCCATGTTGTGTGTGTGTGTGTGTGTGTGTGTGTGTGAGTGTGTGTGTGAGTGTGTGAGAGAGAGACAATAAAGTTGCACTGTACTGTATACAACTTATTTGGCTGCTTTTACTAGTTTCAGGAATGTGTAGCAAAAAAACACTGAACAGATAAATGGTCAAAAACGATAAAAATGAAAGAAAAAGACTTATTTTGTTTTGGTTGAGTTTTCACAGCTTGTTCAATGCTTGGAAGATTGTTGGTATCAACAATTTCATTTTACATCATTTTTCATTGTTTTGGACCATTTATCTGTTGTTTGAGTGTCGTTTTGTGGCTTGATAAAGAGGATTTCCCCGAAAATGTGCATACTGTGTGTCTGTGTTAAAATAAACAAGTGTCCGCCTGAACCTTTTTGTGTATGGATCTTGTTTTAGAGTGCCAGCAGACATTCTGATTCCGATTTTTTTCTCTCCAAAATTTAAGAGCCTGAGTGAATGCGTGCACCGCATCCCTTCGGGAATGCCGCAGTGCCAGAGACTGCAGGAGAGTCTCAGGCCGCATGGACCATGAGGCTTCTCACCCCCCACACACATCCCCCCCCCTCCCCCCTCCCCCACCCCACCCCCTCACCTCCTGTGTCTGCCTCTGGCTGGCAAGCTGCTGCAGCTTCTGCTCCTTCTGCTGCACCAGTCGCCGCCCGGCCCGGACCTGCTTCTCCATGGCGTCCAGCCGGCGCTGCTCGCTCTCCAGGCTCGCCCCCACCTCCCCCAGGATCTTGGCCCCCTGCTCCGAGTGGCTCTGGAAACAGTCGCTCAGTCAGTCAGTTAGCGACTGGATTCTAACGTCCTGTCAACCGCACAGGGTCACCTCAGGACAATCCAACCACACAGGGTCATCTCCAGACAATCCAACCACACAGGGTCACCTCAGGACAATCCAACCACACAGGGTCATCTCAAGACAATCCAACCACACAGGGTCATCTCAAGACAATCCAACCACACAGGGTCATCTCCAGACAATCCAACCACACAGGGTCACCTCAGGACAATCCAACCACACAGGGTCATCTCCGAACAATCCAACCACACAGGGTCACCTCAGGACAATCCAACCACAGTCACCTCAGGACAATCCAACCACACAGGGTCACCTCAGGACAATCCAACCACACAGGGTCATCTCAAGACAATCCAACCACACAGGGTCATCTCAAGACAATCCAACCACACAGGGTCACCTCAAGACAATCATATTATGCCATAAGCAGATGCGCATTTCAAAACTCTTCTCACATAATTATGCACCCTTTCTCATGTCAGTCCACAAAACCAGTCCACAGTTAGTTAGCAACTGGATCTTAACATCCAGTCAATCACACAGGGTCACCTCAGGATGATCAAAATCCGTCATAAAACAAATTCACATTTTAAAACTCTTCACACAGGCACACAAACCCTTTCTCAGGTCAGTCCACAAAACCAGTTGCTACACAAACATGAAACAACACATGCATACACAACATCAAACACAAATTGTCAAAGAGTTCGCCCCACCAGTATAACCCCTGTTAAAAGAGCATGTGAGTGTGTGTTTTCCAGCTGTATGAGCTCATCGCCCATAAGCTCTACAAGCTTGCTGATGAGCACACAGTCATTTACCGTATCTTTAGTTTGTCTGGAATACAATTTTTCTTTAAACCCAAAGAGCATATCAGGCTAGGATGTGCTGGTATCATCAACCATTCTGGAAATAGTACACAAGGTTAGGACATGCTGGTATTGTTGACCATTCTGGAAACAGTCCACAGGCCCAGTCATCAGGTGATGTATGTTCATCGCAAGAATAAGTACTTTGGTTGGGACTAGAAACCCCAGTCCCTTGCGTAAATACATGCACGAAAAGGTCATATTTGCACGTTACAGATTCTGTAGTCTACGTCAAGAGTTTGGTGGATCATGGACACACAAAAACAACCAGCATGCATGTGACAGATTCTGTAGTCTACGTCAAGAGTTTGGTGGATCATGGACACACAAAAACAACCAGCATGCATGTGACAGATTCTGTAGTCTACGTCAAGAGTTTGGTGGATCATGGACACACAAAAACAACCAGCATGCATGTTACAGATTCTGTAGTCTACGTCAAGAGTTTGGTGGATCATGGACACACAAAAACAACCAGCATGCATGTTACAGACCCTGTAGTCTACGTCAAGAGTTTGGTGGATCAGGGGCACTGAAGAACAACCAGCATGCATGTTACAGACCCTGTAGTCTACATCAAGAGTTTGGTGGATCATGGACACACAAAAACAACCAGCATGCATGTTACAGATTCTGTAATCTACGTCAAGAGTTTGGTGGATCATGGACACACAAAAACAACCAGCATGCATGTTACAGACCCTGTAGTCTACATCAGGAGTTTGGTGGATCAGGGACACCGAAGAACAGCCAGCATGCATGTTACAGACCCCGTAGTCAACGTCATGTGTTTGGTGGATCAAGGACACACAAAAACAACCAGCATGCACTAAAAGTGTCAGTATTCCAAACGACGAAGCCGGACAAAACATGGAAGAAGAAGTACAGCAGAAGACAAAAATAAAGGGAACACAAGGACAGACTTTTTCAGGGTTGAGAGGCAACTCTGCAGGCAATGACTAACACTGGAATAAAAGTGGAGTGTTCTTCCCACAATGCTGAATGATGTCAGGAACCACCTCTTTTTCACTGAGGCCATTCTGGCGAATGCAAACGATATGATCACAATTTTTTTGTTTTTCTTTTATCATGCATCAGCAACACATAGCACACATACATGCATGCATGCACACACACACACACACAAACAGACAAACTAACAAACAAGCAAACACACATTCCAACACCTCACACACACACACAAACACATAGTAACAAACATACTGACATTTGGCAGGACAAATACACAGATAACTGGACAGTCAAAGACAAAGACAAATACACAGAGACAGACACCCACCGACATCACCCACACCCCACAGAAAGACACCAAAAAGAGAGAGAGAGATACATACCTTTTGTGACATGTCTTTGACCAGCTCCTGACTGGCCGTGGTGAGAGCTACCTGGCGTCGTTTCAGCGAGCGCTTCTGTTTCTCCAGGAATGCTTTCGCACGCGACAACTCTGTCACCTCCTGGCGAACTCGCCTGCTCCTGGGGAGAAAACAACAGGAGCAAAAATCACTTCACAATTCTCTTCATTTTGCAATGCACTTCAGTTGGTGGGGACAGAAGACAAAATAAAGTCTGGAGGAGGAGGAGGAGGAGGAAGAGGCGGAATAGGAGGAAGAGAAGGCGGAAGGAGAGGCAGAAAGGAAGAGAAAGAGGAGGAAGAGAAGGAAGAGGAGAAAGAGGAGGAGAAGGAGGATGAAGAACAAGAAGAAGAAGGATGAGGAGAAAGAAGAGGAGGAGGAGGAGGATGATGAGGGGGAAGGTGAGGCAGAGAAGAGGAAGAGGAGGAAGAGGAGGAGGGGGAGGAGAGAGGAAGAGGAGGAGTGGAAGAGGAGGAGGAAGAGGAGGGGAAGGAGAGGCAAAAGAAAAGGAGAAACAGACTTTAGATGATTAGTGGTGGGGAAGAGAAATAAAGGAGGAGGAGAGGAGGAAGGAGGAGGAAGAGGAGGAGAGAGGGGAGGAGGAGGAGGAAGAAGGAGGAAAGAGAGGGAAGGAGGAGAGAAGAGAAGAGGAGGGAAGGAAGAGGAGAGAGGAAGAGGAGGGGGAAGGAGAGGCAGAGAAGAGGAAGAGGAGGAGGAAGAGGAGGGAGAGGGAGGAGGAGAGAGGAAGAGGAGGAGGAAGAGGAGGAGGAAGAAGAGGAGGAGGGGAGAGGAGGAGGAGAGGAGGAAGATGAGGGGAAGGAGGCAGAGAAGAGGAAGAGGAGGGGAAGAGGAGGAGGAAGAGGAGGGGAAGGAGAGGCAGAGAAGAGGAAGAGGAGGAGGAAGAGGAGGAGGGGAAAGGAGGAAGAGAGGAGAGAGGAAGGGGGAAGAGGAGGAGGAAGAGGAGGGGGAAGAGAGGCAGAGAAGAGGAAGAGGAGGAGGAAGAGGAAGAGGGAAGAGGAGGAAGAGGAAGAGGAGGGGAAGAGGAGGAGGAAGAGGAGGGGAAGAGAGGCAGAGAAGAGAGAGGAGGGAAGAGGAGGAGGGAGAGAGGAGGAGAGAGGAGGAGGAGGAGGAGGGAGGAGGAGGAGGAGAGGAGGAGGAGGAGAGGAGGAGGAGAGAGGAGAGGAAGAAGAGAGGAAGATGAGGAAGAGGAGGAAGAGGAGGGGGAAGGAGAGGCAGAGAAGAGGAAGAGGAGGAAGAAGAGGAGGAGGGGGAGAGGAGGAGGAGGAAGGAGAGGCAGAGAAGAGGAAGAGGAGGAAGAAGAGGAAGGAGAGGCAGAGAAGAGGAGGAGGAAGAGGAGGAAGAAAAAGAAGAAGAGAAGGAGGAAGGAGAGGCAGAGAAGAGAAGAGGAGGAACAGGAGGAAGAATTAGGAGGAGAAAGAAGAGGAGGTAGAGGAGGAGGAAGGAGAGGCTCTCTCTCCTGAAGGAGCTGGTACCATGCCGGCTGACAATTTACTTCTGGATTGAAAATCCTCACTTTGGAATCAACTAAATCATTATTATTGATCATTTTGTATAATGCTAAAATAGCTACTCTCTGCTTTTGAGCAGACTCACTGCGCTCATGTCACAAGTGATTTTTAAATGAGTGACTGTTTTTTTGTTTTTTTACAGAGCATTTTTATTTTATTTTTTTAATCCACCAAAGTAGTGTACTGACAGCGCTATCTGGCTAGTTCTTACACGGCTGGTGCCACGTGAAACTGCTGCCATCTCGGCACTTGTTCTGTGTACACCATATAACCATGTACCAGTTCTTGGAGAGGAAAATTCTCCCACCATTCCCGCAGGGACTCGAACCTGGGACCTTTCAATCACCAATCTGGTGCTCTAACCACTGAACTATCCCCACTCCCACATGAGGATCTTCACTGGAAAATGGCAGCAGAAGTGTACAAAGTTACTGTAATGGTCCCTTCAGCTGTTTCTGTTTGTCTCACACACAAATGACCGACTGGACAGCAACCACCTACTTTGTTCTCACTGCTGTTTGTCTCACGCACAAATGACCCACTGGACAACAACCACCTACTTTGTTCTCACTGCTGTCTGTGTCACACACAAATGACCCACTGGACAACAACCACCTACTTTGTCCTCACTCCAAAGATCTGTGCATCAGCTGCTATCGCCTCATCGTCAGACAGCAGGTCACTCCAAAGGCCACCCTGAACACACACCACATCATCATCATCAACAGCAGCAGCAGCATCATTATCACCACTATCATCATTATTATCACCATCACCATCATCATCATCATCATTATTATCATCACCATCATCAGCACCACCACCATCATCAGCACCACCCCCATCATTATTATCACCACCATCATCAGCACCACCACCATCATTATTATCACCACCATCAACAGCACCACCACCATCAACAGCACCACCACCATCAACAGCACCACCACCATCATCAGCAGCACCACCACCATCATTATTATCACCACCATCAGCACCACCACCATCATCAGCACCACCACCATCATTATTATCACCACCATCATCAGCACCACCACCATGAACAGCACCACCACCATCATTTTCATCACCACCATCATCAGCACCACCACCATCATCATCATCACCACCACCACCATCATCACCATCACCACCACCACCACCATCATCATCAGTAACATCTGAAAAAGTCAATTCAAGGCCACCCTAATAAACATACACACAGATCACCACCACCACCACCACCGTCACCATCATTAAAGTACTAGCATCAGTAATCGGAGAGTGAGACACAACAACAGTGACCTAGCAAAATACCAGTTCACGCATGTGTACAAGAGCCCAGAATATTCCACAATTGCTCATAATAAAAGGTGCAGGCTACTCACTTTGTATCCATGTGAAATTCGTTTCACACCTGAAACACAAAGCAGCTTATCAGAACCTCAGTTTAACCTTCAGCGCACATGCAATGTGGATGCACCAACTCACAGTGCTTGTGACAAAAAACTCCACAATTCAAAACTGCCTCGAAGACCACTCAAGTTAGCCTCATACAATGTCATCATTATCCACTGTAGAAGATAAAACCAAAAAACAAAAGGTTGCTCAGAAACTGTCGAAAATTCATTAATTGTGAGGGACAGTCGCAAGACAGCGCCCGCAAAGGCAGTAGGTAGGCTGGTAAGCAGAAGGGCCTCAGCTCGATTCCACTTCGGCTCTCCCTTCTCTTCAGAAAAGATTGTGGTTTCCTCACCAAGTTTTACAACAAGGAAAGTGTCTTGAAAGCGGTAAGCATACAAACATAAGCAAACAACAACACTGACATACATCGACTAGCAACCCATTTGCACTAGCAGAACAACACCCAAACGCACATACACACACCTCCGCGCACACGCACATACACACACCTGCACGAGCACGCACACACGCACACACGCACGCACGCACGCACCACACACACACACACACACACACACACTTAAGCCACTCGTTCACCTTCCAGAAGCTCCTCCTCCGAGTCCTCATCATAATCCAGTCGACCCGGGGTAGGGGAGGGGCTGAGGTCGTCCATGGACAGTCGCCCCCCACTCTCTCGCTCCCTCACCCTCTTGGGCTCAGTCTGATGCCTCGAGCCCTGCGTCGGCATCTGGGACTCCGCTGCCAGAATCTGGTCCTCCAGGTGATCCAGGTCCCTCTGGCGCTTTTCAATCTTTTCGGTCAGCTGCCTGCAAAAGCATCGGCAAGTGACGGTGTGAGGACAGGGTCTGTGAATGAACAGCAAACAGCCAACAACTGATCATATGTAGTGTCATGTAAAAGAGTATTTGTAAGGCACTTACACCTAATGGGAGACTGAAGCGCTCAACCGGGTATCAATCCATCAACAGAACAGAGTGACGAGGGGGGCCAGCCACTCCGTCAGATAGGACAGTGACCAGGGACCTGCCCAAAGGAAACACCTCTCTTTGTCCATTCCCACCCACCCACCTCCCCCAGCCGCTGGTCAAAAATCAGGGTGGTGGTGGGGCAGGGTAATTCAGGAGGGCTCTACAATGATTCAAGTCATTCCTTACCTCATCATTAACCTTTTGTTACTTTCCCTGCTCAGTGCACATCTTCCCTGCTGGCACAAGCACCCCCACCCCCTCCCCCTCAACCACTCACTTCAGATGTCTGGTGTGCTGCTCCCACTCCATTCTGAGCTTGAAGACATCTTCCCACTTTGAGCTTGAAGACATCTTCCCACTTTGAGCTTGAAGATGTCTTCCCTCGAGACGCTTCCACTCTCTCTTGGCCATCTTCCTCCCCCCTCCCCACCCCCCTCTTCTCTACCACTCACTTGAGATGTCTGGTGTGCTGTTCTTGCTCCATATTGAGCTTGAAGACGTCCCCCTCCTGCCCCTTCCTCTCCCTCTCGGCCTCTTCCTTCCCCCTCCTCCCCCCCTCCCCTCTGCCCCTTCCTCTCCCTCTTGGCCTCTTCCTTCCCCCTCCTCCCCCCCTCCCCTCTTCCCCTTCCCTACCCCCCTCCACCCCCCACCTGAGATGTCTGGTGTGCTGCTCCCGCTCCATCTTGAGCTTGAAGACGTCCTCCTCCAGCCCCTTCCTCTCCCTCCTGGCCCCTCCCCCCCCCCCCCCCCCCCAAACCAACCACTCACTTGAGATGTCTGGTGTGCTGCTCCCACTCTATATTGAGCTTGAAGACATCCTCCTCCAGCCCCTTCTCTCCCTCTGGCCTCTTCCTCCCCCCCCCCCCTCTCCCCCCCCCCCCCCCACCAACCACTCACTTGAGATGTCTGGTGTGCTGCTCCCGCTCCATCTTGAGCTTGAAGACATCCTCCTCCAGCCCCTTCCTCTCCCTCTTGGCCTCCTCCAGCTGTTGCCTCTCTTCCTGCAGCTCCGCCAGCAGCTGTTTCCGCTCCTCCTTCATCCGCTGCAGCTCATGACTGGCCAGGGACGACTGCGCCCCCATTGCATCCTGGGAAAGCAGGCACGTTTTGAGGGGGTCTCGGGTCTCAGTGCTTTTGGGGTTGTGTTCAAAACTTGTTGATCAAATGATGGAGGAACGGATGAAAAACCAAATCGTTTATTTGTGGGAAGCTGTCCTTAGCTTTGTTGAGACTGGTACTCTCTCTCTCTCTCACTCTTTCCAATCGTTGTAAAATAAAGTTTTCAAGTTTGAGTTCTGCATCTCTCTCTCTCCTGCTCTCTCTGTCTCTCTCTCCTGCTCTCTCTCTCTCTCTCTGTCTCTCCATCTCTCTCTCTCTCCCCTT
>JABMCL010001052.1:215000-312500 GCA_018857735.1 Alviniconcha marisindica
GTGCACGCAGTGACTCCACCTGTCCAACGCGGACACGGTCCAAGGAATTGAAAATCAAACATGAACTCATCAATAAACAATCAAACGTATCAAAGTTTCAGTCATAAAATGAACTGAGTGCTTACAGTAACTCCACATACATTGCGAACACAAGATGGGATGTTTTTTTTATCTTTAACTGACATTATCTGGGAATCAAGGGGTCTGTCTATTCAGACTTGGCATAGTTGTCTGCCTGGTCACGAGTATCTTTCTCCATCTAGTCAATACTCTTCGATCCATCCACCAACCTCTATTGTTCAGTCCTTTCACCCTCCCTCTACCCACCCACCCACATCCTCCAATCCACCCTCATCTTTCCATTAATCCAACACCCCTCTATCCACCCACCCCACATCCTTCAGTCTACCCACCAACCCTCTATCGGCCAACCCACATTCCCCCAATTCACCCATCCTCCCCACTTCAACAGACCCCTCTAGCCACACCCTCACCAGTCCAAAATCCCTCAACCTGCCCATCATCCACAGCCCACCAACCCCGCTCCTGGGATCCCTCTGGCCACCCACCCACTGGTCCATCCATGGCCCAGACCCATCTAGCCATGCCACCACTGCTCCATCTATGGCCAACCAATCCCCTTCAACCAAACCCTCTAGCCACACACCCCTGGCCCATCCATGGTAAACCAACCCCCTTCAACAGACCCTCTAGCCACACCTCCTCTGGTCCATCCATGGCCAACCACCTCCCTTTCTGGAACCCTCTAGCCACGCCCCCCTGGTCCATACATGGCTTAGACCCCTCTAGCTACGCCCCCCCAGGTCCATCCATGGCCCAGACCCCTCTAGCCACGCCCCCCAGGTCCATCCATGGCCCAGACCCCTCTAGCCACGCCCCCCCTGGTCCATCCATGGCTTAGACCCCTCTAGCCACACCCCCCCTGGTCCATCCATGGCCCAGACCCCTCTAGCCATGCCACCACTGGTCCATCTACGGCCAACCAATCCCCTTCAACAAACCATCTAGCCACGCCCCCACTGCTCCATCCTCGGTCAACCAGCCCCTGTCCTGGAACCGTTCTACTTCTAGCCATGCCCCAGGAGTGCGGCAGCACCTCACCTGCTCCCTGTGCCTGCGCTCCGCATCCTGTTTCAGGGCATCCAACTCCTGGGTGTGTTTCTGCTGCAGTTTGTCCAGAGCTGCCCTCTGCTCCGCCTCCAGTCGCTCTCGCTCGCTGGAAACGGCCATGTCCACCTTTGAGAGGAAAGAAAGCAAAGCGTTGCGTGAGCTCGTCCCCGTTCCTTCAGGCGCTCTACAGGCATTGAAATTAAACGCTGCTGCTGCTCCTTTCTTTTACCTTTTTTCTTTTCTTTTTCCAGCTGCAGAATGAACTGCTGTTTGAAGAACTGGGTGTGCACTTTTGGTGGGGGTGGGAGTGGGGGTGGGTAGCAAGGAGGGATGTGAGTGGGAGTGGGTAGCATGGGGAGGTAGGGTGAGGTGGGGCCTTGAATGTTACGAACTGAACACACACAAATTTCATTCATACTGTGTTCATGGTTCTGCTGCTGTTCTGTCATTACTTGAATCAACTAAATGGAAATCACGCAATCAATGACCCACAAATACCATCAGATCATTTCACGCCTGAGTATCTCAAACACAAGTCAGATTATTTTACTCTGAGCAGGGAACCTTACTTCTCTACAGAATCTGCTTGTAAAGGGTAAAAAATATACACCAGTCCAAAAAGTCCCATTTGACATGACCTTCCTGTAAGCAATTCACAAAGGTCCTGTCTCACGTCCTGCCAGCTGACTGAAACAGAGCAAGGAGTACCTGCCTGCCTGCACTGAAACAGAGCAAGGAGTACCTGCCTGCCTGCACTGAAACAGAGCAAGGAGTACCTGCCTGCCTGCACTGAAACAGAGCAAGGAGTACCTGCCTGCCTGCACTGAAACAGAGCAGGGTGTACCTGCCTGCCTGCACTGAAAAAGAGCAGGGTGTACCTGCCTGCCTGCACTGAAACAGAGCAGGGAGTACCTGCCTGCCTGCACTGAAACAGAGCAGGGTGTACCTGCCTGCCTGCACTGAAACAGAGCAGGGTGTACCTGCCTGCCTGCACTGAAACAGAGCAAGGAGTACCTGCCTGCCTGCACTGAAACAGAGCAAGGAGTACCTGCCTGCCTGCACTGAAACAGAGCAGGGTGTACCTGCCTGCCTGCACTGAAACAGAGCAAGGAGTACCTGCCTGCCTGCACTGAAACAGAGCAGGGTGTACCTGCCTGCCTGCACTGAAACAGAGCAAGGAGTACCTGCCTGCCTGCACTGAAACAGAGCAAGGAGTACCTGCCTGCCTGCACTGAAACAGAGCAAGGAGTACCTGCCTGCCTGCACTGAAACAGAGCAGGGAGTGCCTGCCTGCACTGAAACAGAGCAAGGAGATGCCTGCCTGCACTGAAACAGAGCAAGGAGTACCTGCCTGCCTGCACTGAAACAGAGCAAGGAGTACCTGCCTGGCTGCACTAAAACAGAGCAGGGAGTGCCTACCTGGCTGTACTAAGCCAAAACAGAAGGGAGTACCTGCCTGGCTGTACTAAGCAAAAAGAGAAGGGAGTACCTACCTGGCTGTACAAAGCCAAAACAGGAAGGAGTACCTACCTGTCTGTGTTAAAACTGAGCAGGATGCACCTACCTGGCTGCACTAAGCCAAAACAGAAGGGAGTACCTACCTGGCTGTACTAAGCCAAAATAGAAGGGAATACCTACCTGGCTGTACTAAGCCAAAAGGTAGTACCTACTTGGCTGTACTAAGCCAAAAGAGAAGGGAGTACCTACCTGGCTGTACTAAGCCAAAAGGGAGTATCTACCTGGCTGTACTAAGCCAAAAGAGAAAGGAGTACCTACCTGGCTGTACTACTACCAAATAGAAGGGAGTACCTACCTGGCTGTACTAAGCCAAAACAGGAGGGAGTACCTCCCTGGCTGTACTAAGCCAAAACAGGAGGGAGTACCTACCTGGCTGTACTAAGCCAAAACAGGAGGGAGTACCTACCTGGCTGTACTAAGCCAAAACAGTGAAGGGAGATACCTACCTGGCTGTACTAAGCCAAAAGTGAAGTGAATAATTACCTGGCTGTACTAAGCCAAAACAGGAGGGAGTACCTACCTGGCTGTACTAAGCCAAAACAGGAGGGAGTACCCACCTGGCTGTATTAAGCCAAAAGTGAAGTGAGTAATTACCTGGCTGTACTAAGCCAAAAGTGAAGTGAATAATTACCTGGCTGTACTAAGCCAAAACAGGAGTACCTACCTGGCTGTACTAAGCCAAAACAGGAGGGAGTACCCACTTGGCTGTACTAAGCTAAAAATGAAGTGAATAATTACCTGGCTGTACTAAGCCAAAAGTGAAGTGAATAATTACCTGGCTGTACTAAGCCAAAACAGGAGGGAGTACCCACCTGGCTGTACTAAGCCAAAAGTGAAGTGAATAATTATCTGGCTGCACAAAGCCAAAAGTGAAGTGAATAATTACCTGGCTGCACTAAGCCAAAGGTGAAGTGAATAATTACCTGGCTGCACTAAGCCAGAAGTGAAGTGAATAATTACCTGGCTGCACTAAGCCAAAGGTGAAGTGAATAACTACCTGGCTGTACTAAGCCAAAGGTGAAGTGAATAATTACCTGGCTGCACTAAGCCAAAGGTGAAGTGAATAACTACCTGGCTGCACTAAGCCAAAGGTGAAGTGAATAACTACCTGGCTGCACTAAGCCAAAGGTGAAGTGAATAATTACCTGGCTGTGCATGCGTTCCAGAGCCTTGCGTTTCTCTTCCTCCAGCTTGCCTTTCTCCTCCTCCTGCAGCACCGACACCTCCTCTCGCAGACTCTGCAGCGCTCGGTCCATCTGCTCTCTGCCAACGCCAGTACAATAAACACAATCATGACACTGGTCTGCTCTCTGCCAACGCCAGTACAATAAACACAATCATGACACTGGTCTGCTCTCTGTCAACGCCAGTACAATAAACACAATCATGACACTGGTCTGCTCTCTGTCAACGCCAGTACAATAAACACACTTAATCATGACACTGGTCTGCTCTCTGCCAACGCCAGTACAATAAACACAATTAGTCATGACACTGGTCTGCTCTCTGTCAACGCCAGTACAATAAACACAATCATGACACTGGTCTGCTCTCTGCCAACGCCAGTACAATAAACACACTTAATCATGACACTGGTCTGTTCTCTGTTAATCCCAGTACAACGAAACACACTTAATCATGACACTGGTCTGTTCTCTGTTAAACCCAGTACAATGAAACACACTTAATCATGACACTGGTCTGCTCTCTGCCAACGCCAGTACAATGAAACACACTTAATCATGACACTGGTCTGTTCTCTGTTAACCCCAGTACAACGAAACACACTTAATCATGACACTGGTCTGTTCTCTGTTAAACCCAGTACAATGAAACACACTTAATCATGACACTGGTCTGCTCTCTGTCAACGCCAGTACAATGAAACACACTTAATCATGACACTGGTCTGTTCTCTGTTAACCCAGTACAATGAAACACACTTAATCATGACACTGGTCTGCTCTCTGTCAATGCCAGTACAATGAAACACACTTAATCATGACACTGGTCTGTTCTCTGTCAACGCCAGCGGATGTCAATGACACACACTTACGATGTTTATCTGCTCTCTGTCAATGCCCATTGACGTTACACACACTTATAACACCTATCTGCCCTCTATCAATGGACATGGATGACACACACTTGGAACACTTACCTGCTCTCTGTCAATGTCAGTAAAATGACACACACTAATAACACTTATCTGCTCTGTGTCAATGCCAGAACTATGACATACACACTTATAACACTAACCTTCTCTATGTCAATGCCAGTGGATGTCACTGACACACACTTATAACACTTATCCAAAGACACAAACTCTACCATGTAATTTTAAAATCCAATCCTATTTTAGCATCAGACTATTAATTTCCAGAGTAAAGAAGAAATAAGAAAAAATCATATATTCCACAAAAACAACAGAAAAAGTAATTTTATGTCAAAGGACAGGAACTTTTTACACAGGCATGAAAATGCTCATCATAGTTTTATGTGCATTATTTGAGATGCCAAAAGGTCATTCCCAGAAATAATATTCAACTGGTCATTACACTAATACCTCTGATTGCGCAACGGCATAGCAGCAATGACAGCTGCTTGAAAAACGAACATACCATTGGCTCTGCCCTGATTTTGGCCTCTCTTCTCTCTTCCTAGTAGTAAGTATATTTCTACAGGGAAGAACGTGGAATTTAAAACGTGGGGGACAAAGCTGTTAGTTGGTTACTTGATCTTTCATGCTTAGTCAACCACGGCGGTTGCTTCAGAGATTACCTGCAGAAACCTACAGTGAAAGAACATGCAAAACAACACCCTGATCCATGAATTGAAATATGAAGCATACTTCGATTAGTGTTGAACACAAGCACCACCACCAGTACATGCACACTCAGAAACATGCAACATGCAACAGGTTTACACACAGCATACACCTTCATCATCATGTAACAACAGAAACAAACAGGATGCGCTCACACAGCAACAAAGTGCGGATGCGTCACTCCAGTTTACCCCCAGTCTCACTCTTTGTGCAATACAAGACACAAATGTTCCTTTACTCCGTCAAATGATGCCTCCTTGCTTTTGCCTGCACCCCAAATATCATTGGTGAGAGCTGCCACAAGCATCATTTTTGTCGAAACAAAACAGGTCTTTTGTTGCAACAAAAGCATGCTTGTCTTTTGTCGCGCAAAAATATTTTGTCACGACAAAACTTTTGTCACGACAAATATTTGCTGTGACAAATTTTTTTTTTTAGTTGTGACAAGTTTTGTTGCGACAAGCACGTTTTTGTCACAACAAAAGAGGTTTTGGCGCAACAAACAAGTGTTTGTCGCAACAAAACTTTAGTCGCAACAAAAAATATACTTGTGGCAGCTCCCGCCAGTGATACCCCACCCCCCACCTTCGTCTAATGAACAGGTGCACAAAATGTTTCCCCCAATCCCATTACCCCCCCATCCAATCAGCTGCCACGAACCTTCCACCAATACTGCACTGCACGCTTGTTTTTAAAAGTATACGCAAGACCTAGGTGTGGACTCCAGCTGCCTTTTCTCTGATTTCTTGCGGTCAGTTTCAATGCGGCTGAAACCAACATCATTTTTACAAATAAAATGACGATAACGACGCTGACAACTCTCTGCATCTGGCATCTCACTTTTGAGTGAGCTCTACGCATCTCTCTTTCAGCGTGGCTCAGACCAACAGCATTGTTTTTCCAAATAAAATGATGATACCGACGCTGACAACTCTCTGGCATCTCACTTCTGAGTGAGCTCTAAGCACCTCGGAAAGAGCTGTAAGACCCGCTGCACAGAAATCGACGAAGCCAACAGCCTGAGCTTAATCTGCAAATGGTGAACACTCCGTCACGGGTGGGGAAACACTCTTACTGTTTTGTAACTTGATAATGAAAACTGTAAACACCCTCTTGATTACACTTACAGACTAGGTGAAGCAACACACTTCTGCCTTGGTAGCATGGACAGCTAGGACTAGTTCATCATGCAAGTTTGTGTGTGTGTGTGTGTGTGTGGTTTTTGTGTGTGTGTGTGTGTGTGTGTGTGTGTGTGTGTGTGTGTTGTGTGTAAGAGAGTGTGTGTGTGTGTGCGCGTATGCATGTGTGCGCGTGCGTGTATGTATGCATGCGTGTGTGTCATTTACATTTAAAGCACACTTAATTGACTTTTAAAGAATTTGCGTGTGCTTTCTGCATTATTCATGACGTTGTAAATAATCTTTCAATATTTGGGATATCTGATGTTTTGTTGTGTTTACTGGTATTAAATGAATTTCCCCACAGGGGCAATAAAGTGATAGGTGTTGTATTACCCAAGACAACAAACAGCTATCACAACAATCAACAACTGAATGAGCACATGCATATAGATATAGATATATCACTCAAACTACAGACATACCAACAGAAATGATACAACTTAAAACCCAAAACCAAGCTGGACAATCATGCACTGGAACAAAACTCAAAAGGTACCTGACATCAAACACTGCAACTGAGCGTATAAATCAGAAGATGCCAACAGAAGCACCAGGGAAATATCTACAGGAATACAGCAAAAGTGCTTACTGCACACTACAACGGTTACCTGCCAAAACTGACTACCTCCACGGCATGAAAGAAGGGAGATAATCAGTTCGAGCAGCTAACCCACCGTCTGAAAGTTAGAAGCAAAATTCCAGTAACTGAGAAGGAAAAACAAAAACAGCAAAAAAGCAGGAAACGAACGGAAACAAAACAGCGACAAAAGCAGGAAACTAACGGAAATGGAGACAAAAGCAGGAAACTAAAAGGAAAGGGAGACAGGAAACACTGCAAGCCAACTTCAAACGGAACCGGGTAAACAAGGAAAGAAAGATGAAACGACGGAGTTAACAGCAGGGGAAATTACCGCAGTTGTCTCTCCTCATCCTCTCTGGCCTTCTCGTGCTCTTGGCGCAGCTTTTCGAGCTCCTCATCGTGAGTGGATGAGAGCTGCTGCAGCTCGGACTTTTTCAATTCATGCTCTTCCTCGGCTTCTTTTGTCAGGCGGCTGTTGCGTTCAGTCATCAGGGCAAAGCTCATTACCAGTGTGCCACACACAAAGAAGGAGAACAAAAATGGCCAGGGTGGGGGGTGGAGGGGGGGTGTACACATAAAGCAAAGATTCAGTGACAGGAACTGGGAGGGGGGGGGGGGGGGGGGGGGAAGGGGGGGGGGTTGTACACACAGAGCAGATTCAGTGACAGGAACTTGGGGGTGGGGGGGATGGGGTGGGGGTTGTACACACAGAGCAGATTCAGTGACAGGAACTTGGGGGTGGGGGGTGGGGTGGGGGGTTGTACACACAGAGCAGATTCTGTGACAGGAACGTGGGGGGTGGGGTGGTGGGGGGATGGGGTGGGGGGTTTGTACACACAGAGCAGATTCGTGACAGGAACTGGGGGGGTGGGGGATGGGGTGGGGGGTTGTACACACAGAGCAGATTCGTGAACTGGGGGTGGGGGTGGGGGGGGGGGGGTTGTACACAAGAGCAGATTCAGTGGAGGTGGGGGTGGGGGGGGGGTGGGGGGGGTGTACACACAGAGCAGATTCGTGACAGGACTTGAAGGGTGGTGGGGGGGGAGGGGGGGGGGGGGTAACACAAGCAGATTCCGCGAAACTTGAAGTGTGTGTGTGGGGGGGGGGGGGGGGGGTGGGTTCGGGGTGGTGGGGGGGGGGGGGGGGGGGGTGGGGTTGTACACACGAGCAGAGATTCAGTGACAGGAACTTGAAGGGGGGTTGTACACACAGAGCAAGATTCAGTGACAGGAACTGGAGGAGGGGGGGGTGTACACAGCAAAGATTCAGTGACAGGAACTTGAAGGGGGGGGGGGGGGGGGGGGTTGTTCACAAGCAAAGATTCAGTGAGGAACTGGAGGGAGGGATGGAGAGGGGGGGGGGGGGGGGGGGGTTGTAACACAAGATTCAGTACAGGAACTGAAGGGGGGGGGGGGGGGTTGTACACAGCAAAGATTCAGTGACAGGAACTTGAAGGGGGGGGGGGTTGTACACAGAGCAAAGATTCAGGGACAGGAACTATCTGGGCCCCTAGCACTGGCAGCAGACTCGTTTTCCCCATCCACTGCCAAACCCAATCTCTTTCATTAATTAAACAACACACAAAAACCCCACCTCACTCAGTTTAGTCTTGTCAGAACAATCTCCAGGGAGACCCTGTCCACATTTCCTAACGCTTAACAGTTACAGCACAGGAAACTCATTTCAACAGCTTACCAAAGTTAGAAGAAGAAAAACATTAACGGAAAGAATGAGGGGGTGGGTGGAGAATTTTGCACGAATATTTGTTCTCCCTTGCGACTGATCGATTAAGTGCAAACATGAACACCAGTGCAACACACTGTTTCCACAGCAAAAACCCTGGCAAACAGCATCGCTAATCTGAAACTTACCATAGCATTTGCTACGGGAAGGAGAACCTCGATGTAAAACGGACAACAGCAGAAGCCCTATCATGTGCATATCACACAACAGTTTGTGGTGAGCGATTCGTAATAACTCCCTCACTGAAATTCTTCCAGTCTTTCTGAAGTGTCACCATTTTGCTAAATTTTAGCTTAACAAAAATCAGCAGGAAGGGATCTTTCAACAGCACTCCCTTTGTTTTCTTGTTTTCTTCTTCAAATTTTCACCATCACCGCTAAACCAAAGTCTCAAGTATTTGTACAAATTTCCTCTTGCGTTCAGTTCATCGCCACACTCATCCAGCCCACTCTTCTTGCCCAGGAATCATGGGTAAACACAGCCGTCTGCTTTAAAAACATTAAAATCTCTGCTGTACACATTCTGTGTATCTTCAGTTCTCTTGAAACAAACTTCTGCTCACTGCCAATTCTTACATCCCCAAGCCTTCACGAGTGTCTGCTGTCAACGTCACCGTCTACATTGGTTTTGTTGAATATACATTTGGTGAGAAAAAAGTTATGAAGGGTTCATCACCCCCATACATGATATTAATGATCATTCTCTTACTGATCAAGTTTTACACGTGACACACAGAGGATTCTTCAAACCAGGCTTCGATCTACTGCTTAGAGATCAGCAGTGCTAATCTCTGTGAAAATCAATCTCCAAACCTATGCTTCAACCTACTGCTTTTAGCGACAACAGCAGTGCTAATCTCTGTGAAAATCAGTCTCCAAACCTATGCTTCAACCTACTGCTTAGAGCGACAACAGCAGTGCTAATCTCTGTGAAAATCAGTCTCCAAACCTATGCTTCAACCTACTGCTTTTAGCGACAACAGCAGTGCTAATCTCTGTGAAAATCACTCGCCAAACCTATGCTTCAACCTACTGCTTAGAGCGACAACAGCAGTGCTAATCTCTGTGAAAATCACTCGCCAAACCTATGCTTCAACCTACTGCTTAGAGCGACAACAGCAGTGCTAATCTCTGTGAAAATCACTCGCCAAACCTATGCTTCAATCTACTGCTTAGAGCGACAACAGCAGTGCTAATCTCTGTGAAAATCACTCTCCAAAAGAGTCTTCCTTGAATCAGGACTGTTCTTCAAAGCATTGCGTACATTGTGTACATGACAATCTAGACCACTAAAAAAAGCAAGTCTGTAACTTGCTACAGCTACATGTAGCATATATGGACTACACACACGTGTGTTGCCTAAGCACTATATGAATATGTGTAGCTGGTGGACTACATGAACATGTGTAGCCTAAGTACTCTACATACTGCATCTGGCCAATGTTTCCAGAGCTGCTAAAAAAAAAAAAAAAAAAAAGTTGATGCCTAATGGTTATTGTTTAGAAGAGAAAGAACACAGGAGCAAACGGTGCAGGCAAACAGAGAATGCGGAGCGGGCAGAACTGACCTGATGGTTTCACGGTTTTCGTCCTTGATGCGACGTTCCTCCGCCTTCTGCTCCTTGAGGATTTCCTCTTTCAGCTTCTTCAGAGCGGCATCCTTGTCCTAAGGCGGCAAGAGAGAATCCCAAATAAGACTTTATACTTACTAAGTTTTAAATGAACTCACCCATCTGCTGCATGTGTTGCCTACGGACTTATTTGAACATATCGTCCAGTTTGGGCGGTTCAGGTGGGGTTGTTAACTCCCTTGACTTTTACCTGGCATCACTTAAGTCCCTTTGGGCTGTTTTTACTTTGGTGCGTACTTTCTTCACAATGGAAGGGGGTGACAGTGAATTCACAAAGTGCCGACTCTAAAGGCATTTTTGAAGGTCCGTAGTCAGAGGTGTGTCTGGCAACAAGCAAGAACTTGTTGCTTAAACTAAAGGATGCCAAAAAAAAAAAAAAAAAGTTTTTTCCCCATTAACTTGCAGCTTTCTGGTCAGTTGAAAAACGATGCAAAGACACTTTTCCCCCATCCTCCATCACCTTCCCCTGTAACTCTTGCAGTAGTGGCATTTGCACTGCTTCGCAATTCTAAGTTCAACTTCAATGGTTATACACAGGCGGGAACCAACACCTACTCTAAAACCAGCCTGAAAGTGGAACAAGGAACAGTGACCCATTTTAATACCAGGAGTACGCAGGCCACACAGTCACGTAGTCCATTAGCTGTTGGGCAGTTCAACGAAGCTGGCTTGCACGAGCAAATGCCCTTTGTAATCTTTCATGCAAGAAGTCGCAAAAGGTCACAGCTGCCACTTTCAGGCTGGTTTCAGAGCAGGTATATCACGTCTGTGTACCACAATGAAAGCTGAACTTAGAATTGCGAAGCCTGTGCCTGATCCCAGCGCTTGGCACGCTCACCTCCAACAGCTCCAGTTTCGCATTTTCAAGCTCCCTCTCCATCTTCTGCTTCATCTCCTGGATGGCCCGGCTGTTGGCCGTTCTGAGGCGCTGCTCCTCATCCTTGTACTGCTTGTCTTGCTCAACTCGCCTGGAGACAGCAACATGGAACAGTGCACAATCAAATACAGGTAAAAGCACACTTTAAAAAGAAAAATGCAGTTTTTTTTTTAGTTTTTAGTTGTTGTTTTTTATAGAAAAGATAGAGTATTTTCATTTGTTTTCTGTTTGATTTTGTTCTCAGTGAAAATAACCTGAAAATGATTTCAACACAGCTTTCAGAAAAAGCGAATGCTCGTACTTTGCAGCAGAAATACAAGCTTTGCCTTGAATGGCCTGATAATTCAGTGCCAAGACTGCACAAAATGCAATATAGAAACCAGTGCTATGGCAGAGAGAGGTTGCAAGACTCACACATGTGCCACTGAAAAAGTCTGGCATATTCTGGACTGGAAAACAAATGAACTGCAAAACAGGTCTAGAAATACTGATGATCGTTTTCTGTTGTTGTTTTCTTTTTTCTTCTTCATATTTTTACATTTTCATATGCTGACAATTTAGGCGTACAAAATACGCCCAAATTGTACGAGTAAACAGGTGTGAGTTCACCAACACACACACGGGTCCTGGCCACTGTGGGGTTCTTCTTACGACCAACTCCCTGAAGACAAACACTCAGCTTTCCAGAAGCAATGTGGATGGTCCCAGCTGCTGTGTTATTAGGGGGTTCCCACTGTATATATTGCTTTGATTTCACTATTTGTTAAAGCTATGACTGTGCCAATGTGAAAACATGCAACAGAAGAATATTTCACCAGCATGCAAATGACACCCAAGGTCAGATGATCACTATCTGCTTCTTCTTCTTGACAAGTAAAATGCACAAATGAACATGATCAGAAGTACATTTTCAGACAGTGTCAGAACATTAACAATTACACTGCAGTTTCCAAACTAAAAGCTTAGACTATGTCCAATAACTTTTCAATAAAATAAAAAAGGTAGATCTAAAGCCTGTTGATATGGAAATGGTGATCCAAACACCTCCATCACCACAAAATCAGAAACGCGACCGAGTCTGGGGAGTGTGTGTGTGTGTGTGTGTGTGTGTGTGTGTTGGGGGTGGTGGTAAAAAAACAGGTCAGCTGCCGCAAACCTATAGCAAATCAACAATCAACATCTATCTTCCCCAGATAGGTAACAAAGAAGAGGAAACTGAACCCACTTGTCCGCTGCAGCAGCCCTATAACAAATCAACATCTATGTTCCCTAGGTAACAAAGAAGAGGAAACTGCACCCACTTGTCCGCTGCAGCAGCCAGCATCTCGGCCTTCTTTTTCCTCTCCTCCTCCAGCCGGTCCAGCGGTGACACCTTGCCTGGCCCCGGTGACTCATCGCGTGCCGTTGACTTCACCGAGAGAGTTCCTTCAAAGTCCTGCACAAGCCCCAACACCCATCAGACTATACACAGAAATATATATCAATAGCCTGAACCAGTCAAGTGACACCCTCTACCCCAGTCCTGCTTTTTTGGAAAAACCATACACAGTCTCAGCCTTAGTCTGTGGTAGCCTCAGTCCACTATTGTATTGTATTGGTTGCTGGCACCCCTGCCTGTGCAAAACTATGAGAACATATTGCATGTCAGTGTGTATGTGGTGTGTGTGTGTGTGTGTGTGTGTGTGTGTGTGTGAGTGTGTTGTGAGGGGGTGTGTGTGTGTGTGTGTGTGTGTGTGTGTGTGTGTGTGTGTGTGTGCATGCAACAGTTTATATTGCAAGAATGAGATTGTTACACTGTTAAATTAAAATTTAATTTACTCATAACTTTTATACATGGTTAATTATATTATTGTGTCTATTTGTTAACGCACTGTAATGAATGGAACATCATCGAGACAATTTCCTGTGCGCATTTTGATGTCACTGGCAAATTCCTGTAATCTTGTATTATTGTACAGAAACCAAGAGAAAATTACTCCCCTTCTTTAACTCACTGTAAACCAAAACAAACATTACCAGACATTACAATTTTCCAGATCACTGGCAAATACATATTCTTGTAATATTGTATTACTGTACAGAACCAAGAGAAAATTACTCCCCTTCTTTCACTCATTGTAAGGCAACTCAAACAATACCAAACATCATAATTTTCAAGAAATAAATGTACTGCTCCTGTTCCATATTATTATTGTACACAAGAAGCAAGGTTATATTATTACTGTACACGAGAAGCAAGATCATGTTCATCTTCTAAAGATCTGGAAACACACTGAATCTTTTGAATTAAGAGCACATCGTCTTAAAAAGTTAAATGATTAAAATCAAATCAAACATAAAGAAAAACCTCAGAACCAAGGAATGCAGCATCACACCAGCATCTTTACACACTGTAATTTATCTGTCTGTACATACTGCAGTTTATCTATCAGGTTATAGTTAAGGCAAACTATCTCTTCCAAACTCTAAGGGGAAAAAAATATAAAACCGAAAATATTTTGCAAGACAAATAAAAACGGGACATTTTTATTAAATGTAGGCAACAAAATATTGCCAAAAACAATGGTACAAAAACAAATAAACAAAATGAATTCAAAACAATGAATAAATTGACACACTAACAAACAGGTGAAGAGTAAATGCAAAAACAAATTTAAAAAACAACAACCTCTGTTGTGTGCCTACACACTGTACATCACACTGTTATTGTCAGAATATTCCCACTTTCTTTGCACTTGGTCTGGTTATTAGTAGCACTACATCAACACACCTTCTTTGGTTGTAATGAGATCAATGGTAAAGAAAATTCAGCACTCAACTTCTACTGTGACCTCACTAATATAACCATACTGGTTGACTGAGCGTAAAACATCAAGTTACTCACTTACTTTACTGTGACCTTGACCTACTTACCTTACCATGACCTTGACTTGAATACAATCATCCAAACATCTCACAAAACACTGACTTATAATGATGCACCATCAAACTAACTGTGGATGCTAAAGGATAAGCAGTTCAGAAAATAATACAGTAGCAATGGTCATATTTTGATTATAATTATGAGCCCTTGCTATGATCCTAACCTTGAAGATAGGAAAGCAAGCTTTTTGCAAAACATTCCGGCTCATAACATACATCACCACACCAAGTTTGGTTACAAAAGGTTCAACAGTTCTGAAGGTATCATCCAGACAAATATTAAATGAAATTTTTAACCCTCTTTGTGAACTTCACCACAACACCCCAATCTCTTCATATGATGCTTAGGATTATGAACCGGAAAACTAGGTTTGGTTGTAAAAGAAGTAGTAGTTTGGAAAATATCATAGAAACAGTCATATTTTGATTGTATCAGTATGCACTGTGACTTTGACCTTGACGACAGCAACCCAATTTTTGCTCATGAGAGTTTGGCTCATGATACCTCACTATAAAACATTTGACAACAGCTCATTCCGAGCTTCAGGGGATACCGTCCAGACAAACATTAAATGCAATTCTGAACCTTGCTGTGACCTTGATTACAGCAACCCAATATTTCACAGTACAGCACCCATTAATTTTTTTAATTTTTTTTACAGGACACTGGTTCATGATGATGCACCACCATACCAAGTTTAGTTACAAAAGGTTGAGTGGTTCTGAAGATACCTTTTGGACAAAGCCTGGACACACATACATGCACACAGATGGCTGCAGTGATTGCTGTATTCTCCCTAACTTTGTTACAGTGGGTACAATAATACAGAAATAAATGTGAGTATGCATAGATAAATATAATATACACAGAAATGGATAAAATGACCATTTTGTGTCCAATAAAAGCGGTGCAACATCCAAACTGTGCAACAATAATTCAAATGTTATACGTCTGGCAGCACAGCAGACAAGTCATAAACACCAGCACCCTGAACACTTAGTTTTCCAACTCGGCAGAAACAACCTCTTCTGTGTATGGGTATAAATTCATTCTGTGTATGGGTATGGGTATAAATTCATTCTGTGTATGGGTATGGGTATTCATTCTGCTTATGGATATAAATTCATTCTGCTTATGGATATAAATTCAGACAGTGAATGACAATACATCTGAACTATTTGTGCACACTTTTTTGTTTTGTTTTGGGGAATATTTCTGTCTGCCGATGATAGCACACACGAGGCTTTGAACCATCACCCTGGCCTTGAACACAGCAATCCAATCTTCTCACCAGACACTCTGACTTACAATGATGCCTCTTCAAGCTAATTGTGGATGCAAAAAGATCCACGTTTGTGGATGTGTAAGCTGTATCCAGCTACCGACTTTGTGGATACTGATTGTGTGATCTGATTTGATGTTGTCAATACAAATCATTAAGTGCCTAGTGGTATGTTTGATGGGACAATTATGATTGGGTGAAAGCGACTGTCAACACCAATAAACATTATGTGTGAACTGTCCTCATAATTGGTGCAAATGGCTGTCAACATCAATTAACATTATGTGTGAACTGAACTGTCCTTATAATTTGGGTGCAGGTGACTGTCAACTTCAATAAACATTATGTGTGAACTGTCCTTATAATTGGGTGCAGGTGATTGTCAACATCAATTAACATTATGTGTGAACTGAACTGTCCTTATAATTGGGTGCAGATGGCTGTCAACATCGATTAACATTATGTGTGAACTGAACTGTCCTTATAATTGGGTGCAGATGACTGTCAACTTCAATTAACATTATGTGTGAACTGAACTGTCCTTATAATTGGGTGCAGATGGCTGTCAACATCGATTAACATTATGTGTGAACTGAACTGTCCTTATAATTGGGTGCAGATGGCTGTCAACATCAATTAACATTATGTGAGAAATGCCACTATGCGGAATGTATCATTTTAAGAAGCCTTTGGTGGTTTTTAGCTAAAAAGAAAAGGAAAAAAAAGGCTCCTAATACGTGTTCATTTGCCTTTGTCTTTTTATTATATAGTGAGAAAGTGGGTGCCCGGTCTGTTCTTTTTCTTTTTTTAAACCAACACAACGCTCAATCAACGCAGTGGATTATTGAAACACAATTTACCTGAGACATGTTTGCAAGGTTCACCTAGCAAAGAAGACATTCCAAAACAAACCAAAAAAGTTACTCATCCACAAAAAAAGTATTTAAAAAAAAAAAAAAAAAAAATTCAAAGAAGAGAGAAACAAACAAAAACATAACAGCAGTAGACATCCAAGGCATCCAAGCCGATGCCCACGTCAACAAAACTACTATTCAGCTATCTGCATTCAGCTCTAGCAAACTTGTGATCCAAGGCTTGAGAACAGCAACCAAGCCATTCAAACATGGGAGGAAACATGGAGGGGAGGGGGGGGGGAGAGGGGGGGGCTGAATGGGGGTGGGAGGGATAACATAAAAACTATTCAAAGTTAACTTACTGTTACTGGTACACTTAACCTGGGGCTGGGGTTGAGTCTAACGAATTCAGAACCCAGAACTTGTAGAAACATACGAGGAAGCAAAATTAACACTGAAGTTTTAATAGTGCTGTAATCTGAAGTCTTTTTCTTTACATATGAACGCTTAATGCTAGAGAAACTGTCACAATAATTAGAAAAAGAAAGACTTTTAGCATCAGTAATACTAATATCTAGATAAGATTAAGAAGGCACCTACAAAAATGTGAAATATGACAAAACTGAGATTTTGCATGATAGTTAGATGAGGAATATTGCAAAATAAATAATTTGAAAATTAATTCTATTATGTCTTGAAATCTACTTGAATTAGGTATCATTTTATATAAAGAAGTTGGGGGGGGGGGGGAATTAAAAGGACACAGACAAAAGAGAGACGGAAAGGGGGGGGAGAGACATACACACAACACACACACAGAGAAATAGATGGAGAGAGACAGACAGAGATGGCAGGAGAGAGGCACAGAGAGAGAGAGGGAGAGAGAGAGAGAAAGTGGGGGTAGGGGTCAATGACATAAGACAGAGAGAGAGGGAGAGAAAGAGGGAGAGAATGTGAGTACTAAGTAGAACAATGATATGGACTAACAATCAACGATAGCTCTAACTCCTGGCTCCAAAGGTCCAAGTAAATTGTCAGGTGTACACAAATGTGAATGGAAATTCATACGCTGGATACAGCCTAGCACAAAGGGCAGAGAATGCAAAAAGGCCAGGCTACTTAGTCTAGCTAGAAGTCTACGATGGCTACAGGCGTTTGTGCCGCAGCTAATCACAACTCACACTGGATAACGAGTGTTGCTGTGCCATCTGAGTACAGACAAAATACGCAGGTATACAAAAAGAAACAACATCCTCACGCACACACATTCAAGCAGCACAGAGGAGAAACTCAAAACAGACATGGAACAGGGAAAGGGGCAACAAACACACACAGCAGCCTTGACAGCCCAAGCTAACCAAGAGAAAAGGAACACCACTTCTTCTACCTTGTTCCACACTGCATGTACAATTCTCAGCTTTTTTCTCTTCCCGTGGACAACCCTGACGCCCCAGAACAGCCTTGCCCACGGAGACTGCTGCAGCCCACATCCTGAAGTCATCCCTGTTCCCACTGTCTCAAAAACTACCTGTCCTGAAGTCTTCTCTGTCCTGACTGTCTCAATCTCCCCATCCTGAAGTCCCCCCTGTCTCAATCTCCCCATCCTGAAGTCCCCCCCATCCCCATTGTCTCAAATGCCCCATCCTGAATGCTTCTCTGTCCTAATTGTCTCAAACTCCCAATCCTGAAGTCCTCACAGTCATCATTGTCTAAAAATCCCTGCCTGAAGTCTACTCTGTCTTAACTGTCTCAAACACCCCATCCTGAAGTCCTTCCTGTCTCTGTTGTCTCAAACTCCTCATCCTGAAGTCCTCCCTGTCCCCCCAGTCTCAAACTCCCAAACCTGAAGTCTTCTCTGTCCCAATTGTTTCAAATTTTCCATCCTGAAGTCCTCCATGTCCCCCCCCCCCCCCCCATCCTGAAGTCTTCTCTGTTCCAACTGTCTCAAACTCCATATCCTGAAGTCTTCTCTGTCCCAACTGTCTCAAACTCCCCATCCTGAAGTCCTCCCTGTCCCCATTGTTTGAAACTCCTTGTCCTGAAGTCTTCTCTGTCCCAACTGTTTCCAATTTTCCATCCTGAAGCCCTCCCTGTCACTGCTGTCTCAAACTCCACATCCTGAAGTCTTCTCTGTCCCAACTGTCTCAAACTCCCCATCTTGAAGTCCTCCCTGTCCCCACTGTCTCAAACTTTCATTCCTAAAATCTTCCCTGTCCTCATTGTCTAAAATGTTCCATTATTGTCTCAAACTCTCCAAAGCAGTAATTTTTTTAACAAAAGAATTCCTTCTAAACTTCTCCCCTTAAAGTCTTAGTCCTCTTTAAGTGCTGAGGCTGGATGCTCAAAGAGCAACAAATCACCAGAGGTGTTCGGGCTTCCTTGCAGACAGCAATGTCCGATTCACTAAACATTATGAAACTCACCTTTTCCAGGGATCCCCGAAGTGCTGGTTCCAAGCTTTCAATGTCCATCAACTTTTCTGACAGATTCTTGTCTATTCCGAAGTCCTGTGAGGGGGGAAAACAAAACATCTTCAGTAAAAGCCTTACCCACAGAAAATGAAGAGACACACGTGCTAATGATGGGATGTCAATCAGCGTTATATCTGTGTGCTTTCAATATTCAAAACACAAACCTTGAACTGATTTCCAAAAGGAACAAACATTTTCAGCCATATCAAGCTGCAAAAACAGAAAAGAAAACCAAACCTGGTTGCAGCCTCACCAAGACGACTTGAACCAACTGAAAGCCAAGTCATTTCACATCTTTCAAAATCTGCTTGTAGAACAGCTGTCCATTTGCTGTTTGAAAAGGGGGTCTACCTTTACAGAGTCATTTTACGTCTTTCATAATCTGCTAGCAACAGCTGTCCATTTGCTGTTTGAAAATGGCATCTACTCCGAAAACTTGCAGTTTTTTTTTTTACTGTCCCATTAAAGTAGCCTTTTCCGACTTTTTGTTAGTTTGTTTATTTTGAAGTTATACTACACTGCACAAACACCAAAGGCAATGAATTTTTCGTTTTTTTATATAGATTTTCTGGTTTGCTAAATTGACTGGCATGGTGACTAATTTCATTTTCCCTCCCCTTTTTTTTCTTCCTTTCATGATTCAATCTGATGAACGACAAGGTTGACTCTGCAAAAAATCAGTATGTCTCTGGTGGCACTTTGCTCTCCCATGAGACTCAGCACCCGGCCACAGTGCATACTGTCAGAAAAAGCAGATCAAGAAAAACAGGGAAAAAGAGACAAAACAAAAACTGCCTTCTAGGGAAGGACTCCAAAAATGTCAAGCAGCGTACTGTGAAACTGACAGACTGAGTGCACACCTTGTTTTTCTGCACACCACAGCACTAAAATTACTTGTACAATTTATAGGGATGATCATGGTTCAGGAGCTGTGTAAGAGTCGAGGTGGATGTCCTGGACTGTCCGTCCTAACGAGCCTTCTGGTTTCCGTGGACGTAAAGATTTATTGAACCGTGCTTCGGCATTGGTCACAACTTGTCCCTAATATGTCAACTGACATCTGAGGACATAAAGCATCACTTCACCATCATCATCATAGGGACGATAAACATTATCTCACCATAAACTGGTGTACTCACCACATCCTTGAAATCCTCGCTGTCGTCACTGTCGGAGCCCACCTTGATTGGAGCAATGCCCAGCAGACCTCCCCGCTCCTCCGGGTCTGAGTCCTGGCAAGGCAAACCATAAACATAAGTTGTAATATAATGTAATTTGGTGTTCAGTTCGCTACACATGAAGTTCTAATGTGATTTGGTGTTAACTTCGCTACACATGAGGTTTTAATGTAATGTGATTTTGGGTGTTAACTTCGCCACACATGAGGTTGCAATGTAATGTGGTTTGGTGTTAAGTTCGCTACACATGAGGTTGTAACTTAATGTGATTTGGTGTTAACTTTGCTCCACATGAGGTTCTAATGTGATTTGGTGTTAACTTCGCCACACACGAGGTTGCAATGTAATGTGATTTGGTGTTAACTTCGCCACACATGAGGTTGTAATGTGATTTGGTGTTAACTTTGCTACACATGAGGTTGTAATGTGATTTGGTGTTAACTTTGCTACACATGAGGTTGTAATGTAATGTGATTTGGTGTTAACTTTGCTACACGTGAGGTTGTAATGTGATTTGGTGTTAACTTTGCTACACGTGAGGTTGTAATGTGATTTGGTGTTAACTTTGCTATACATGAAGTTGTAATGTAATATTGGATGAAAGACAACAAATCCCATGGTCCCTTTATTCACCCCCCCCCCCCCCCTGCCCGCCCCCCTTGCCCACCCCACCCCACCCCCTCAGCAGTACCCCAGTATGCCGAAAAATCCATCAAATAACAAAAACTCAGGATAGCACTTACCACGTAGACAATAGGGTCATCTCTGCCAGTGTGCTCTCTTCCATTCAGACCTCTAAGATCTCCTCTCTGACAAACACAATGACCGTTTTAGGATTTTGCGACTGTATTAGTTTAAAATAAAAACCAAACTCATCATATTAAAGCTAAAACACAACAGATATGAAACAAGTTTTTTCTTTTTTCTCTCCATTTTTCACTTAATCAGAAGTTTAGCAAGGACTAGTTGTTACACAGGTCTAAATGAACCGAACTACAATCTTTGGAAAACAAGGTTTCCGAGTTTGAGTTCTCTCTCTCTCTCTCGCTCACTCGCTCTTGCTCTCTCTCTCTCTGTATCTCACTGTCTGTGTGCCTCTCTCTACCTGAAAAACAAATGAACTGCAAAAAATGTCTCGAAGTATTATGATCATTTTTTCCCCTCTTTTTTTCATACTTTTATACGCTGAAAATTTAAGAGGTACAAAATGTGCCCAAATTGTATGGGTAAACAGGTCCATTGTCGTCATCCTTACCATACTTATTGGAGTAGATGGGCACTCCCACTTCAGGTCATGTTCACAGTGCTGCCTTACCTCATCACCATCCTCATCATACTCACTGGAGTAGTTGGGCACTCCCACTTCAGGTCATGTTCACAGTACTGCCTTACCTCATCACCATCCTCATCATACTCACTGGAGTAGATGGGCACTCCCACTTCAGGTCATGTTCACAGTGCTGCTTTACCTCATCACCATCCTCATCAGACTCACTGGAGTAGATGGGCACTCCCATTTCAGGTCATGTTCACAGTGCTGCCTTACCTCATCCTCATCATACTCACTGGAGTAGATGGGCACTCCCGTTTCAGGTCATGTTTACAGTGCTGCCCTACCTCATTGTCATCCTCATCATACTCATTGGAGTAGATGGGCACTCCCATTTCAGGTCATGTCCAAGGTGCTGCCCGACCTCAATGTCAACCTCATCATACTCATATGGGGTCAAGTTCACAGTGCTGCCTCACCTCATCACCATCCTCATCATACTCACTGGAGTAGATGGGCACTCCCACTTCGGCTCATGTTCACAGTGCTGCCTCACCTCATCGTCATCCTCATCATACTCATTGGAGTAGATGGGCACTCCCATTTTTGGGGTCATCATTGGGGTAGATGGGCACTCCCTTTTGGGGGGTCATCATTGGGGTAAATGGGCACTCCCTTTTGGGGGGTCATCATTGGGGTAAATGGGCACTCCCTTTTGGGGGGTCATCATTGGGGTAAATGGGCACTCCCACTTGGGGTCATGCTCCCAGTGCTGCCTTACCCCACCCTTCTCCTCATCGTACTCATTGGAGTAGATGGGCAGATTCATGCTCACAGTGCTGCCTTACCCCATCCTCCTCATCGTACTCATTGGAGTAGATGGGCAGACTCATGCTGCTGGTGAGGTTGGCGCTGGCCCGGGACTTCATGGAGGCGGTGGTGGTCAAGCTGCTCATCACCTGTGGTCACACACAGCACAGCACACAGCTATCAATGGACACCACCAAGCTATGAATGGACACCACCCAGCTATCAACAGACACCACGCAGCTATCAACGGACACCACACAGCTATCAACGGACACCATGTAGCTATCAACGTACACCACACAGCTATTAATGGACACCACCCAGCTATCAACAGACACCACCCAGCTATTAATGGACACCACCCAGCTATCAACATACACCGCCCAGCTATCAACGGACACCACCCAGCTATCAACGGACACCACCCAGCTATCAACATACACCACCCAGATATCAACGGACATCACCCAGCTATCAACAGACACACCTAGCAATCAATGAACACCACGCAGCTATCAACAGACACCACACACTACCCAACTATCAACAGACACCACCCTGCTATCAACAGACACCACCCAGCTATCAACAGACACCGCCCAGCTACCAACAGACACCATCCCACTATCAACAGACATTCCCAGCTATCAACCCCACTATCAACAGACACCACCCAGCTATCAAAAGACACCATCCAGCTATCAACAGACACCATGCAGATATTAACAGACACCATATAGATATCAACAGACACCACATAGCTATCAACAGACACCACACAGATATCAACAGACACCACATAGCTATCAATAGACACCACACAGCTATCAACAGACACCACACAGCTATCAACAGGCACCACCCAGCTATTAACAGACACCCTGGAAAGGATTTACAAACTGGTCGCTCAGCACAGAATCAGCAACTTCAGGGCATAAGCCAGATGTCTCTGAGGTGTTTTGTCATTTAAAAAAATCCTTTTAGTTTAATCTGAAAAAAATCTGTTTTGTCATTATGTTTTGCTTTAGCATAGGACTAGGTATCCTGAGATCATCCACAGTGCTAATTAAATTTAACACCAGGATTTAACAAATTTAACAACAAGTAAAAGGAGAGAAAACTAGAGAGAAAAAAGAATTTCCAAGCAAATTATGATAATCAAAGAGATAGCAAAATTATCTCTCAGCAGAAAATAACTAGAACATTCTGCTCATTCTTGTGTTTGTTATCTACCTTAATACCCCACAGATTGACATTTAAAGGGGAAGGGAGGGGGGGGGGGTTACACATGCACACATCAACTTTGACAGCACAGTCAAAGGCACATGATGATGACAACATTCACTCAGAACTGGCACAGCCACAGTAACAAAAACAACAACAACACTGCCGCAACACTCAAACATTCACTCAGAACTGGCACAACAGTAACAACATTCAGAACTGCCACAACCACAGTGACAACCACAACTCAGAACTGCCACAACCACAATGACAACAACACTGCCGCAGCACTCAAACAAAAAGCCCTCTGTCCACCTGCTGACTGCCCGCCAGCGATCCCCGCAGTCCGCCCAGCGAATCCGAGGACTTGAGTGCCGCCAGGGGGTTGCTGTTGCGGTGCATCGATGGCGTGCCCAGACTCTGCTCCGCCTTCAGCAGCGGCCCCAGCTGCAAGCAGGTGCGGAAAGCAACTCAAGCTCACACAGTGGAAAAAGCGGTGCAGTTCTGCAGCAAAGTGCGCGCACACTAAAACGTACTGGTGTCTGCCTGTGCAATGCTGGACGGATGGGAGGCATGCGCAGACAGTTACAGACGGAGGATCCCTTTTGTAAGAACACCTTTTTCGGGATGTTATGGTGGCTCAGGATGCTATGGCGGGTGGATGAGTTCAGATTATGCTGCCACTGAGGTACGTGCACAGACAGAGATGGGTGGAGGACCCCTCTGTCGGAACACTTTTGTGATGCCATGGTGGACGGGTTCTGGTCATGGTGTAAATTGTACGGAGGACCCCTTTGTCACAACACTTTTTCTTTGTGATGCCATGGTGGACGGGTTCTGGTCATGTTGTAAATTGTACGGAGGACCCCTTTGTCACAACACTTTTTCTTTGTGATGCCATGGTGGACGGGTTCTGGTCATGGTGTAAATTGTACGGAGGACCCCTTTGTCACAACACTTTTTCTTTGTGATGCATGGTGGACGGGTTCTGGTCATGTTGTAAATTGATGGGGACCCCTTTGTCAAACCTTTTTCTTTGTGATGCCATGGTGGACGGGTTCTGGTCATGATGTAAACTGTATGGAGGACCCTTTGTCAAAAACTTTTGTGACGCAGGTGGACGGTCTGGTCATGATGAAAGTGGAGATTTGTCACAACAGTGGGAGAGGGGGCTGTGTGTGATGTTGTCTGTGTGTGTGTGGGCTTGTCAGTTAGCTATGTTGTGTGTGTGAGCAAGTATAGTGACTAGTTCTGGCTGTGTGGCTGTGATTGTGTGTCGTGTGTGATGCATGGGGGACATTCTGGTCATGTTGTAAATGGATGGGGAATCCCTTTGCAGAAGTTTTTTTTTGTGTGTGATGTCATGGTGGACAGGTTCTGATCACGTTGTAAATAAGCAAAAATTGAAGGCGTTGGTGCTAAAAGTGTAATTCTGTACTAACAGCAATGGGGGCCTGTGGCAATGTTGCTGTTGTTGATCACTTTCATATAGCACTATTCTCCTCTTGAGCAATATAGTACTATTCTCCTCTTGAGCAATATAGCACTATTCTCCTCTTCAGCAATGTAGCACTATTCTCCTCTTCAGCAATGTAGCACTATTCTCCTCTTCAGCAATGTAGCACTATTCTCCTCTTCAGCAATGTAGCACTATTCTCCTCTTCAGCAATATAGCACTATTCTCCTCTTCAGCAATGTAGCACTATTCTCCTCTTCAGCAATATAGCACTATTCTCCTCTTCAGCAATGTAGCACTATTCTCCTCTTCAGCAATGTAGCACTATTCTCCTCTTCATCAATGTAGCACTATTCTCCTCTTCAGCAATATAGCACTATTCTCCTCTTCAGCAATGTAGCACTATTCTCCTCTTCAGCAATATAGCACTATTCTCCTCTTCAGCAATATAGCACTATTCTCCTCTTGAGCAGACTCACAGCACCTGTGATTTTCTCAGTGATCAACTTATCAAGAGCTGACATTTTTACAATTTTGCTGATAGCATGTGCACTGTGATCAAACAAAAATGTACAGATAAGACAGTGGAGTATGCCATTACATGCACCTGAAATGGCATGACCTGTCAAACTATGCAATGACCTGTCACACTATGCAATGACCTGTCAAACTATACAGCGACCTGTCACACTATGCAATGACCTGTCAAACTATACAATGACCTGTCACACTATGCAATGACCTGTCAAACTATACAGCGACCTGTCACACTATGCAATGACCTGTCAAACTATACAACGACCTGTCACACTATGCAATGACCTGTCAAACTATACAACGACCTGTCACACTATGCAATGACCTGTCAAACTATACAACAACCTGTCACACTATGCAATGACCTGTCAAACTATACAACGACCTGTCACACTATGCAATGACCTGTCAAACTATACAACAACCTGTCACACTATGCAATGACCTGTCAAACTATACAGCGACCTGTCACACTATGCAATGACCTGTCAAACTATACAACGACCTGTCACACTATGCAATGACCTGTCAAACTATACAGCGACCTGTCACACTGTGCAATGACCTGTCAAACTATACAACGACCTGTCACACTATGCAATGACCTGTCAAACTATACAACGACCTGTCACACTATGCAATGACCTGTCAAACTATGCAATCGGTCTGAAGGTCACATTAAATAACCAACAGGCGTGGGCAGTCTGAATGGCTCCACACCATCATTCTTTTTTCTTTTTTCTCTCAGTTTAAAATTTTTTATTTTCAAGTGAAATACGTCTCTCAACAATGAATCACCTTTTGTAAGGTGATCTGCAGCATGTCCCTCAACCACAACATTACACTCAGGTTCACGTATTTATTAAGCAATCACCTCTGAACACTCATACAGTTATTCCTCAAAAATGTGAAACCAGACACACACACACACAAAAACGTGTTAATCCAGTTTCTCTGTCCCCAATCCACTGCCAGTGCTGATTTCCGTACCCAAGCGTTTTGATGTTCACACTGTTTATACCTCTCCTGTAGCTTTCTTCTTGTCTTCCCCCATCTCTTCTTTCCCAGCAGCCTCTTTAGCCCCTTTCAATGCCAAATCCACCTCATCAACAGTCGTCTTTTTCATGATTTCCTTGGTCTCCTCGTTTCTGGCAGAACCTTTAGCCCCTTTCAATCCTGTGTCAGCATCATCAACCTTCGTCATTTCCTCGCCTTTCTCAGCCATCCGTTCTGCGGTGGTCTCATCTTTGGCTCCTTTCAGTTCTGTGTCAGCGTCACCAATCTTCGTCATTTCCTCGCCTTTCTCAGCCATCCGTTCTGCGGTGGTCTCATCTTTGGCTCCTTTCAGTTCTGTGTCAGCGTCACCAATCTTCGTCATTTCCTCGCCTTTCTCAGCCATCCGTTCTGCGGTGGTCTCATCTTTGGCTCCTTTCAATTCTGTGTCAGCATCACCAATCTTCGTCATTTCCTCGCCTTTTTCAGTCGTCCTTTCTGTGGCAGTCTCATTGGCTCCTTTCGCAGCATTGTTAGTGTCATCAACCGTGGTCTTCTTCTTCAACTTCTTGCCTTTCCTGCTCTTCTTTGCGTTGGTCCCTTTGGCCGCTTTCATAGGTCCACCAGTATCACCCATCTCTGCTGCTCCATCTGTACCTTCTGCATCTCTCCTTTCTTCTTCTGCTGTTCTCAAAGACGCTGGATTCACAAGAGCTAGATCAGGTCCTACCACACCAACAGCTGTTGATTTAGTTTTTAGTCCAGCAGTTTCAATTTTCGGAAATCCCTCACCTAAATTATTATTGGTCTCATCTGCAGCCATCTCGCTGGTCTTGCCAGGTACCGTCAGACCTAAATTGGTCTCATTTGGATCTGTCCCATTTAAATCTATCATACCTGGCCCCATCCCATCCAAGCTGGTCATACATGGGACAGTTCCATCAAAATTCATCCCATACTGCTCTTCCGGAGCCATCGCATATAAACTGGCCTCGTTCATCTCTGGCACAACCATATTATTCAGAAAGGCGAAAGAAGGTTCCTGCATCAGTTCTGGTGCCATCTCACTGGCCTCCACTACAGCCATCTGAGATTCATCCTTTGATATTGCTGGCTTCTTGCCATCCTTTTTCTTTTTCTTGTTCAAAATAAAGAGAATACTGGTGAGCATGAAACACACTTCTTCAAAATGCAACTTTTATATTTCCCATATGATTACAGAGTTCCCTAAGGACTAACATTAATGATACTTTGCCTCAAAAATCTGTGTGAAACCACAATAATAACAACAACAACAAACTGATTCTTGTAAACCTGACTCTTCTTTCAAAACTGCATCAACAAACTCTGATTCTTGTAAACCTGACCCTTCTTTCAAAACTGCATCAACAAACTCTGATTGTTTTAAATCTTACCCATCTTTCAAAACTGCAGCAACAAACTCTGATTCTTTTAAACCTTACCCATCTTTCAAAACTGCAGCAACAAACTCTGATTCTTTTAAACCCCACCCTTAACTCTGATACTGTTAAACCTGACCCTTATTTAAAAACTGCAACAACAAACTCTGATTCCTTTAAACATTACCCCTCTTTCAAAATTGCAGCAACAAAATGTGATTATTTTAAACCTGACCCTTATTTGAAAACTGCTTCCATGCAGCTGGCCTTTTCTTTTTTATTTATGTTTTTTTCTTCTTCACATTTTTATTCATAATTGTATGTGAACTGTATCCATCAGCAAGAAAGCACACAGTGACACACACTTTGCCGACATGAGGCACCAAATCATGCATGACATGCATTATAAAGAGAACAAATCAAGAATACCAGTATCAAGTGTCACTGAAGACCAACAAATCAATTGCCTGTAACAATATTTTACGAAGCTAAATATGGATACAAAAAGTAGCAACCGCGTATCCATCTAATTTCCATGCTATGACAACTCACCATCAACAAACCAGCCACCTACTGACCAGCCAGCCACCTACTGACCAGCCAGCCACCTACTGACCAGCCAGCCAGCCACTGACCAGCCAGCCACCTACTGACCAACCAGCCACCCACCATCCAGCCAACCACCTACTGACCAGCCAGCCACCTACTGACCAACCAGCCACCCACCAACCAGCCACCTACTGACCAGCCAGCCACCTACTGACCAACCAGCCACCCACCAACCAGCCACCTACTGACCAACAGCCAGCCACCCACCAACCAGCCACCTACTGACCAGCCAGCCACCCACCAACCAGCCACCTACTGACCAGCCAGCCAGCCACCAACCAGCCAGCCACCCACTGACCAACCACCTACTGACCACCCAGCCACCCACTGACCACCCAGCTACCCACTGACCAACCAGCCAGCCACCTACTGACCACCCAGCCACCCACTGACCAACCAGCCAGCCACCCACTGACCACCCAGCCACCCACTGACCAACCAGCCAGCCACCTACTGACCAACCAGCCACCCACTGACCAGCCAGCCACCCACTGACCATCCAGCCACCCACCAACCAGCCAACCACCTACTGACCAGCCAGCCACCTACTGTCCAACCAGCCACCCCACTGACCAACCAGCCACCTACTGACCAGCCAGCCACCTACTGACCAACCAGCCAACCACCTACTGACCAGCCAGCCACCTACTGACCAGCCAGCCACCTACTGACCAGCCAGCCACCTACTGACCAACCAGCCAACCACCTACTGACCATCCAGCCACCTACTGACCAGCCAGCCACCTACTGCACAGCCAGCCACCTGCTGACCAGCCAGCCACCTACTGACCAACCAGCCACCTGCTGACCAGCCAGCCACCTACTGACCAGCCACCCACCCACCAACCAGCCACCTACTGACCAGCCAGCCAGCCACCCACTGACCAACCACCTACTGACCACCCAGCCACCCACTGACCACCCAGCCACCCACTGACCAACCAGCCACCCACTGACCAACCACCACCCACTGACCAACCAGCCCCCCACTGACCAACCAGCCAACCACAGGATGTCCCCTTTACCTTTCCGCCAGACTCCTTCTTGTCTTTTTTCTTCTTCATCAGATCATCTTTCCCCAGCTTGCCTTTTTTCTTCCCGGCCCCAGCCCCTGTTCAAAATGAATGTCATCTGGGTTAGTCTTCATCTCCATTTGGGTCGACAGTCACAGTCATTAGTCATATGGTCTGAACAGCAATGTTCATGTGTAGGTATGAGTAGTACTTTTTTTTTTACTTGTTGAAAAATGCTTGACCTGTGAGTGAATGCGTTGACGCATGTAACTGGTAGGGTTGACCATTTTGGATACATGTGTGTGTGCCCTCCAGACTCAAAGATATGCATGTAACTGGTAGGGTTGACCGTTTCAGATGTGTGTGTGCCCTCCAGACTCAAAGATACACGTGGAACTGGTAGGGTTGACTGTTTCAGAAGTGTGTGTGCCCTCCAGACTCAAAGATACACATGGAACTGGTAGGGTTGACTGTTTCAGATGTGTGTGTGCCCACCAGACTCAAAGATACACATGTAACTGGTAGGGTTGACTGTTTCAGATGTGTGTGTGCCCTCCAGACTCAAAGATATGCATGTAACTGGTAGGGTTGACTGTTTCAGATGTGTGTGTGCCCACCAGACTCAAAGATAAAGTACTCTGTGTTTTACAATAGAGAGTGTACTTGTGTTCATGTATTATACTGTGTTATTTTTGCTGATACCTTTTATGCAGTTGTAAGGCAAATTTCTGTGTTATTCATAGACAATAAAGATTCTGTATTTTGTTTGGGGGCAACAATCTGAATAGGGAAGGAAGGAGAGAGAGCTCAGAGTGAGAGAGTAATACAAAAAAAATAAAAAATATTGGACCTGACTCAAGGGCTAAAGGCAATACATCACACGAAGGCCAGTAAGAGTAATCCCCATCAGCTCCACGTCCTCAAACATTATACACAGGCATACTACAGATTGAACTTACATGAAACTGGTTGCATCAAGACAATGAAATTTATTCCATCAGTGTTTATGTGCACACAAACACATGGAGGGCATACACACACATGCATGCATGCATGCACACACCCACTCACATGTACGCAGGCACACACACGCACACACACACGCACACACACACACATGCACATGTATACACACACAATGGAGAAATAACTGATGGGACAAAATGTGGATGCTGTCAAGCTGGCTTGACACCCTAACTTAGAAGAAATCCGTTGGTAGCACCTATACTGTCTTCTGATTGAGACCATGATGGCATTGGGATAAAGTACTCCTGCATTGTTTGGGGGGAGAACATTGCATATCTGTGTAACCAGTGTAGAACTAATCTGTCAAAACATGGAATGAAACATCAGGGACATACATGTTCTTACAAAATACCAACAGCAGGACCAGCGCTGGGCAACCACCGATGGAAGATGGAATCCCCAGCATTATACCTGACCCTCTCCCACAAAATCAGTCTCAAGATGCATTCCGGGTATTTTGAGAAGTGATTAATTTTGAAAACTGCAACCCCTGCTGATTATAATGACAACAATAGTAAATAATTACTGAGGTTGTGGCTATTTAAAGTTGCTAAATTTTGTGGCAGCCATTTTGAGGAAATGGCCCTAAAAGATTTCGTCTCACTTTGTTTATTTTCCTTAGCAACAGGGGTTTAGAGTTAGCCAAGCTTCCGGAATTTTTTCATGGTAATAAACTGAACAAAGGTGTACAATATGTTGGGGTCTGCTATTCGGCCAAACATGTCATTTTGCACAACATTAACATCCTTCACTCCAGGGTAAGAGCATTTAAACCCAGTTTTAACAATGTAATGCCATTTCTACAGGAAAACATCATAACTACTTGATAAGTTGAGGTGTAAAGAATATAATTTTGCAAAACTATGAAAATCACCTAGATCGACCCTCAGTGGCTATTTCTGATCAACAATGTCAGCAATTTAAGACTGGTTTTGTGGGAGAGGGTCACATATATACATATATCTTCTTGCAAGACAGGTCGACTTCCATTGGTCAATTAAACTAGAAGTTTCTTTTACTAAACTGTGCAACACTTCTGTACATTTTTTTTCTTCAAATCAGTGGATGCACTGCAGCATTATGTGAAAACTGATCTAAGATCATCTGTTTAAAGCACAACCCCCCCCCTCCCCCCCACACACACACACCATATGCCTCTATGAACTTTTTACCTGCTGCCCATTTTTTCCTCTCTTCCGCGACCATGTTGCGGTAAAATTCATCACACGGGTGGTCCCAGATGCTCTCTCCTGTGGCAAAGTTGAAGTAGTATATGTGCTCGTCTGGATCTTGGCTGAAAAACAAAGAAATCATTAGCATCTCATTTTGGCACAAACATACATATATATATCTATATATGCATGCAATCATACACACACACAAACACATACACACACGCACGTATGCACGTGCACACACACACACACATGCAAACACGTATGCATGTACACACACAGACACAGACACACACATGCATGCACGCACACATGCACGCAACACACACACACACACACACACACACACACACACATGTATACACGCACACTCACACACACAAACATGCATGCACACACACACGCACACACACACACACACACCACACATGCATACACGCAAGCACGTACACACACAGACATGTAATGTAGGTTTGCTGTTGTTGTTTTTTGTCTCTTGAATTACTTGTCATTATTGTTGTCAGTTTCAATGTCTCTAATTTTCAAAACCTTGCTTTCTGTACAACACACAGCACTGTAATGTTATACCAGCAGTTCACATTCCGTATTTCAATACTAATAAAATATTATCATAATTCCAAAATATTATCTCAACACTGCTGCTGTCTGTCCTCATTCTTCATTCAACCCTCTGCACTGAACAGTGCATTTTCTTGGTTCTTATTAATTACAGCAAATATTTAAACTACACATTTCAATACCTAGGACATTAATATATATATATACATAAACTTGATAAAAATTTAAATTAAAAACCAAGAACTTGTGCATCAAACAAAGCAACACATACCATAAACTGTGCAAGTGAATCAATGAGACTGTATTTTTTTTATTGTATTTTTTAAATAACTGTACCCACAAAAATGTTAGTTCATGCTGTAATGAATGATTGCAATTTATGGATCTAACTGGAACACCAACATGACGTTGCGCAGTTTTTAATTTTTAATTTTTGCATTAGCTTTCATAAAGTTCTACATACAATATTCATATTTCTGTTCCTCTGTATGTGTCTGTAAAGAAAGGTCATAAAAAATAAATATTCTTTGTAAAAAAAAAAAAAGGGAAAAAGAAAGAAGAAGAATGAATCAAAGAAGAAAAGAATGACAAAACATTCTTTCTAAATAAGACTAAAAGAAAAAAAGTTTCCTACTGCAATTGGTACACACATTTATTTACTACCAGTCTGTATGTTTTCTATAACATTCAACTAAACACTAAATAACTTATTATTATCAAAGTACAGAAATGCTCACTCGTCTACTTCAGATGCACTGACAGTGCTAGAGTAATTAAGTTTTGTTTGTTTATAGTATTTATAAGAAAAGGAAAGAAAAGTTAATTCAGTGTTTGAAGCAACACACTCTGAAGTTGTTCCCACAAAGTAATTTTCTATAACTATAAGCCCTGTCAGCAGTCATGAACATTTTTTTCCCCCTTCTACTGTCCACATTCAGACTTGGATGTCATACTCGTTGATATATCACGGTTTGAAAAAGCAACAACCAAAAAACGATACACGCATGCTCAGATATTTTATTCAAAGTACACAGTAAGTACGTAACTTGGTGTTTTACGCCCAGTGAACCATTACGGTTATATCAGGGCAAGTCAAAGTACACAGCAAGTAACTTGATGTTTTACACTCAATGAGCCATTACAGTTATATCAGGCCAAGTCACAGGTACACAGAAGAATTCTCCCCTGTTCTAAAGAGAAGACCATTTCTGGTATTCATGCTTGCTTACCAAACCACCCATTTTCTTTCTAGAAAAAAAAAAAAAGTATCCATACACAGCAGCCTTAATCTACTGTACTCCTCAAACAAAATCACTTCTTTGCCAAATTTCACAGGAACTTCCACTTTTTAAACTTAACAATTTTCAAAAATGAAACTCACTCTCTGGGTTGTTATTTTACATGAAAAGCTAACAGTCTTTTGCAGACCTGGAATATTTCCAACATTGGCCTTGGTTATGCTGTAAGTAACTTGAGTTGGTGTCTGATTGACTAATGCTTGCATGATTCTACAACTACAAACACTTACTGAGGTTCAAATAAAATATTTGTAATAAAAACTGAATCAATGACACAACAAACAAGATCAAATTTTACTGTTAGCTGTTTCAAGACTACTGTTGTGCGTGTTATTCTCATTCTCATTGCAATCGTTGGATGACCTAAACATGGCATGATTCCACCACCACAGAAGCGTTTTCATAACCAATGGCATCGCAAGTTTTACTGTACAGAATGCTTTTTCCTTCATCCACCAACTCTAGGAAATGTACACACAGGTTTAGTTTTCTGCAGTGATACACATCCCCATCTTATTCCTTGCTCCATTTCAGACAAAAATCAACGTTACCTTCCACTACTCAGAACAGTACTAGCAAGCCCAAGTTTGCCAAAAGAAAAAAATGGAAAGAGACATGAGAATGAACCAGCATAATATTTTCAATAATTCCCCATTGAACATTCCCACTCAATGTTTCTGTATGGGCAACAAAAAATCTAGCAACATGTCATATAGCTACTGCCCACACCTACTATCAACAAGATTTAAATAAACAAACAAACAAAACAACCCAGCACCCAAATGTTTGTATTCTTACTCAAGTTATTGCCAAACAACTACACAAGCTAAATCACTACAGTTTAAATAGTTTGCTACGGCACAGCTTTAGTCAGTTTACTTTAGACAAAAGCAAATAACCGCTTCAAAGGAATCAAAGCACTTCTGAGTTTAACACACACACACACGCACACACACACACACACACACACATGCACACACATACAAAAGTTTAACAAGTTACAATACCAAGGAAACTATTTAGCAAATGCAATCAAACAAATTTTAGACTGCCTGAGAAATTACATCACTGTCAGGTTAGGGTACAAATTAGTAAGTATTAATGATCTCTCTATATAATATACGTATAAAATCCCATTTGAGTTGCAATTACACAAGTTAGTAACCAGGCTTAATGTCGTGTCATCCACATGGGGTCAAAGGGAAACAACTACACAAAGGGAAAGGGAATACACAGAACTGAGAAGAAAAGAAAAACATTATGTGATTCAGCGATATGAAGGGTCATGCTGCAGCACAAAAACATCACAAATTCAAAGTCTGATAGTTGTTCAGTAACTACCACCACTGTGGTACTACTACAAGACTACAAGTAGTAGCACTTGGTAACTGGACAGAAAGAATGGTACTGATGACTTTTGCTGACAGCTCTTTTTCCTAAAACAACAGCTGTATTCAATCAAACCTACTGGGCAATTCAGCAAAGCTGGTTTGCATGAGTAAATGGCCTTCATAATCTTTCATGCAAGAAGTCACAAAAGGTCACAGCTGCCACTTCCTGGCCGATTTCGGAGTAGGCATTGGTTCACACCATGTATAACAATGGAAGCTGAACCTAGCATTGCGAAGCAGTACAAATGCCACTACTGTTGTATTTGCAAGAATTACAGGGGAAAGGTGATGGCGGACAGAAAAAAAAAAAGTCTCTGCACTGTAACAGCCAAGGGACTTAAGTGATGCTGGGTAACACTAACAGTCAAGGGAGTTAACAACCCCACCTGAACCATCCAATACAATCTGGGTAACAGTCAAGGGAGTTAACAACCCCACCTGAACCATCCAAGACAATCATCATCTTTAATCTTACCATGGCTTCCAGTGTTCAGGCAAGGGAGCCGAGATGCCTTCACGGGCAATCCACAGCAGATGTGGTTCCTTCTGGGGATCAATGCCCACTGTCTGGGCATATTCGTAGATTTCTGTAAACATAAAGCACATGCGTGCTAGAGACCTGATGATCTGTACTCAAGCAACAAGAGCATATGGGTTCAATGAACTCCAATTTTAAAACAAAACTTAAAAATAAAATAAATCATTTTTATTTTATTTTTTGTCTAACTCCCATTTGACCTTAAAAACTGACCCAAAACAAGTAATGTAGTTACAAATATGAAATAATATCTCTATATCTCTCTATATAATATAATCAATCATAATAATATATGTCACACAGAGGTTATTAATATTATCATGCTAAGTTTTAAAAAGATCTCAGCAAAACAATTAAATGTGGCCTAAAATGCTAGTACCATAGTTCAGAAATTAAAACAACTATATAATTTTACCATGATCATCAAACTGTCTCACAAACAACATACCCTCTTCAGTTGGAACATAGTTTTCATCATAATCCTCTTCGAGGATTAGTTGGTCGTTGATCATCATCTTGACACCAGCTGATCCCCTGGTCAGACGTGTTTGTTTGCTTGTTTTGATGAACTCTGCTCTTGTTCCCCAATGCTACTGCATTGTGGGAAGGGGTGGCTGCGCAAGCAGTCTACGTTGACTACGAAGACTTCACGTCCTCCATCCGTCCTGGAAATTCTGTCTGCTGAAATCAAATACAGTTAAAAGAATCACTACACACAGTCAACACAAACACCGATAAGACAAAGTGCTGGATAAGACAAACAGGTCTTTCGTCTTTAGATCCAAATCATTTCTTTCTTTCTTTGTTGCCTTATTCAAGTTATTGTACATAATAGTATGCTAATAATTATTAGTATTAACATCAAACAGACTTCTGGTCCTTATGTTTGTAATTTCATGTTGGATATAAAAATATTAAAAACATACACAACTGTTGTATCAACTGAATTTGAAAAGGTCTAAATGTTGTTGTTTTTTAAATTATGCCTACAGTTTTAAAATATAAATTTGTAATTTAATTATTTATTTTTTAAAGGCATACTCTTTTGGGGAGTTTTCCCATTTTTTCAAGACAATTATGTTGTTGTTTTATCTCTCCCCCAATACCACCTAACCCTGGTCAAGAAAAAAAACTGACATGGCAATAACATGGATTTAAAGGGAAACCATCAACACATCACCCAAATTTGTTTTGTTGGACATTACTTTTTTACTTCTGCTTCAGTTGTACAGCTATGGAACTACTAAATGGGGTGGGTGGGTTGGGGGGGCGGGTGGGGGGACTTCTGCATGTACACTGTCAAACTCACATTTCAATTCCAACATTACAATCAGCAGTTTTTGTTTAGTTAGTAACAAACTCCACCTGTTCTGTAAAATGATTGCTCCAAGAGAGGCAAATCTCACAACCACATCCTGATCCATGTCAGTTTTACCAACATTCTACAAAGATTTGTTCTGCAGCCTGTCTGGCATTAATTTAGTGCAAGCACAAAACTGGTTTTGAGGAAGAAATTTATGAAGAATTGTTGATGTTTTTATGCCTATTTTGACTAGTGCTACTGCAGACACTGTGTGTGCGGTGTGTGTGTGTGTGTGTGCACGCGCGCGTGCGTGCGTGCGTGCCTGCATAAGTGAGAATGCGCATGTGTGTGCACAAGTGCGTTTGTTTGAACGCGCGCGTGTGTGTTCTAAAAATAATGTTAATAACATACGTTTTGAATACCGGGAACAGGGAGAGTTGTCTAGACATGTTTACATGTCTACTTCGTACAAAATGAAGCTATAATTCAAAGGCACTAAGAAATCAACAGGCATTCCCTGTCACACTCACACGTCTACACTGATTTCACAAGTCTAAGCTATCAGCAGGAACACCGTTGGCAGGGAAGACCTGTTGAAAAGCGTCGTCCACAGATAATTTCGAAGGAACGCCATCACTATAGTGAACTTCCGCTATTACTAAAATGTATGGAGCAAATAGTACGACCGAAACGAAACGGAGAAATATATAATCTATTTTTCTTATGAAAAGCTAGTAACTGTCCCCTGTCCAAAATGTTCTGACTGATTTAGTTTGTTGATTTATTTTTTCTACTTTTTGATATTGTTTCTGGCTTTTGTGTGTAAAGTTGTTTTTGTTTTTGTTCTAACCCAAGCAAGAGGTCAAAGGTCAAGGTCGATTTGTGTTTGGTGATGAATTGCACGTGTACGCAAGGCAGTGTGACTCTGCAAAGTTTTCCTATTCGACATTTCAAACACATGTGCTGCCCACTTGGCACTTGCTGAGGTAAAGACACAAGTTTTGTTCCTTCTCATGGTTCCTGTGGATGGCATATATTTTTACCATTGGCACCAAAATACGTAAGTTTAAAGGTGAAGCAGACGATGTGTTTGAAGACTGTGTTTATGTGACAAAACGCACGATTATCCACATTTCCTTAGTTCCGACCCAGGAGTGGCTGTCACAGAACAGTTAGCTTTGCCCAGTCTGCCATTGTTGTCTGTGGCTGTGGCTTATGTGACAGAACGCATGATCGCATCATAGCTGTTTGAGTTCCTGCACTAACACAGACAAGCGGGAGCTCAGCTCTCTTTTTAGGGCTATACTTTTAACTAAGGTAGGCCGATGAGGGTTTGATCTGTGCCGGTCGGGTCACAGCCCCGGTGACTGCTACAGTGTCGGAAGGGTCTAGATTTGGTTTCTCTCTTCTCTCTCTCTCTCTCTCTCTCTCTCTCTCTCTCTCTCTCTCTCTCTCTCTCTCTCTCTCTCTCTCTCTCAGCTATGTAAGCAAAATTTATAAGTTTTGTTGTCAGTTGCAGAGTGGGATAACCTACAATGTTTATGATATAAAAGGGATTCATTCTAGTTTGTGCTTAATCCTTTGTGCTATAATTTCTGGGTGATGTTTTTCTGACAAAACCAACAACAACAAAAACAATGAAAATGTGTTTGTGTTTTTGCTGGTTGCTGCCAGATTACCTGATTTTCAACATTCTTCTTCTTAATGTATTTGTTTTTTATATATATATTATATAACATTATGACATTCCTTGTAATTTAGTATATGACTACAAGTATGTATTATTGATGTATATTAATATACACACACACACACACAACACACACATGTACACACACACACATATATATATATATATATATATATATATATATATATATATATATATATATATATATATATGCATGTGCATGTATTGTGTATACATGTGCATACTTATCACAAGTCAGTGTGTGTATCAACATATTTCCAGTTTTCTTTTACAGATCTGGGCAGAGGTAGACACACAACTGAAGAGTTCCAGCACTGTGCCAGACACTTAGAGGATTATTTTGGTCTGTTTCTTTGACTTGTTGAGATAATCCAGACACAGCTACAAAGCATGGCTTCCACCAGCAAACTCTGGCTCCGACTTCTGCGAAGTATGGCTGCTGTGACAACTGCCAGAGTGAGACCTCAAGTCAAGCCTCACAGGTTTGTAGTGAAAGTGAGGCCTAATGTGTGCCACATGTTTTTTACTACTACTTAGTCTACTAGCTGGATATTTAAAATAAAATAAAATAAAGTAAAAAGAAGAAAAAAGTACTTTTTAGTTTTTCCCTTAGAAGAATCATATGCAATGAAGTAGAGAACAGCATGCAAACTGAACAGAAACTTAAAATGACTAAATAAAATGCCACCACCAGTATATTTATGTGCTAAATAACCTGTTGTAGGTTCTTTGTTTTATTTTCATGTTGGCTATTAAAAAACAAACAAGCAGACAAACAAAACCACAAAAAAATCATTAACATTTGTGTCTAGGATATTAAAACAACAACAAAAATCATACAACCACAAGCAGCAACGTATTTTATTTTTATGAATTTTTTTCTGCATTTCTGGAGCATTTGTTATATTGTCAGGATGTAAAATTTACTATCTGCATTTAGTTGTACTCAGTTGTTTGTATATTATGTGCATTTCAGAGTCAAAGTGATCACATCTTTGCTGGGATTTGGAGGTGGTGTGTTCAGTTTGTCTCTATTCAAAGTAAGTGCATTTGACTTTTTTTAGGTAAGTTCTTGACAAGATTCCTTGCCTGTTCAGTCTCCATGTAAAGTATTTAAAGTAAGGAACTGATCTGCGTATTTTCACCTTCAAATCTATTAAGTAACAAGTCTGTGATATAGGTTTTCAGGTTGTCTGTCAATGTAGTTTTTCCTGGTACTTTCACTCTTCAGTTCCCCTTTAAAAGTTCCTCCATTGTCTGATGTTTTTTGTTGTTGTTGTTGTTGTTGTTGTTGTTTGACTTGTTTAACCCAGAGTTGTATCCAGAGAAGTGATGTCAAGGACTAAGATCCTAGGAGGTGGTTGGAGGGGGCACTATATCTGACACAGCACTGTCACCAGCAGAATGATTATCGAGACTGAGATCCCAGGAAGTGTGTGTGTGGGTGGATGGGGGGGAGGGGGGGGGGGGGAGGAACTGTAACTGACACTACACTGTCACCACCAGAATGATTTTTGCACTAAGATGGGCAGTGACAAAAGCCATTTTAATACTTCATTTATTATGAGGGACAAAGTCACAAAGAAAGTGTCCATAAACTACAACTTTTGTGAAGACTTAATAAAAACAACAGCAACAGTAAACAACAGTTCCAAATTTTCAATTTTCTTGAAACCTTTTTCGATGAACTGAGACTAACGAATGCTGAAGAAGAAAGAAAGCCAAAGCTGGAAATCCAACCGACATCATCTCCCCAACCCCCCACCCCCCTTACCAGCGTAATACCCTACCACTAGGCCAAACTGGTTCACCCCCTGTCTGACATATATAAAAATTCATTGTCCTTTTATGTGTTGCAGTCGTCCAGCCCAGAGGAGAGTGTGAGGTCACAGGTCAACAACTGGATGTGTGAGCCGCTAACTAGCATTGAACATCTGGAGGAGGTATGTGTACACAGAAATACATTTTGTTACCATTGTCATTACACCTTGTCAGTGCATATGGGCAAAGATTTTCAATACCAAGTAGCACAGACCACACCCAAACCCAAACTCAAGGATGGGCACGGAGAGTTACCACCCTTAATAAATGGCTGAGTGGCTGACTGCAGAGACTAATATACACTCCTTCCCAGCAGCTCCGCTCTTCTGCAGACACCCGAGTGTTCAGAACACCATCCTTCTGAACAAAGTCCTGTGATTAGCGCTCTTTCTCTTACCAGGCTCCAGCTGTCTGGAACCAACTCCTTGTTTCTGTTCGTCATTCTACCTCTGTCAGTTCTTTTAAATCTTCCTTGAAAACCTTTCTCTTTTCAAAAACCTTTTCTTCAAAGTTGCATTGCCCTGATATATATGACTCTGTGTGTGTGTGTGTGTGCGCCAAGAAATATATGTCCACTAAAAAGAGGTGGTCTATTGGGTTTTACCCCAGTCTGTTTTTAACTCATAATGATTGGTACATTTTTGGTAACATTAGCTGGCAGATTAAAATAGAAACAAAATGATGCAACAGATTAATCATGACTAAAATAACAAAAATTCATACAATTTTTTTTTTCTTCACCAAACCTATGTGGGCTAGTTTCTTTAATTTTAAATAACTTGTTGCTCTTGGTTGCAGAACTCTTCTGACATGAAGTGCAGGATGGAGATCCTGATTATGAGGATACAGGTAAAAAGATCAAACAGTTTTCCTGGAGACAGATCTTTCTCTCTGTTTACTGTGCTCAGTTACTTCCCTTGCAGTGAGGGCAGCGCTCAGAAATGGTCAACGGTCTTTAGCAGATAAAGACGATAGTGATCTCTCATCTCATAACCCAAAATCTAAAACAGAATGAGGCCCAGAGTGCTCGTGCCGAATCAACCCACAAGGGAGTTAATTAGTGCTCAAAATACATAAGTACAACAACAAAGACCTGAGTCACCTACGGTAACTTACCTGGTGTGCGTGTAAATACGAGGTACATGAACTCCAACAGAAGTCTTTGTTGTTGTACTTTGTCAAGTTTGTTAAATCAAAGGCTTTTATACACTTCTGTATAATGTTACGCCAGTCCATGCAGTTTTCTCAAAATCTAGACTATATTTAATTGAAGTTTTGTTTGAAAAATAAACTGCTGCTTGGTAGAGACCTACGCAGACAATCAAAACTTTTTAAATGTTACCGGATTGAACGGGCTTTATGAAACTGATGTTTGTTTTCATGAAAACATTCAATTCCTTACAAACATTCAGTTTTATTTACATTTTGATTGAGCAGTTTTGCCTCTGTGATTTATTTATTTATTTTAAATTCACTGCTGTCTTGCGATTTCATTGTTGTTGTCAACTACTGGTGTCAAGTTATAATTTTATGTGGACAGCATGTCACATAGTATCTCTTTAAAAGCACCATAAAGTCAGAATATACCTTTTCATACTTGGCCAGCTACCAAGAAATCTATCTTCTGAGTTTCTGCCCTCCCAGTTCATTCAACTTCATTTTTTCCAAATCCTCTTTCAACAGTTAGTGGAATTTTATTTGTGGTGACTTGTGTTTTGCCCTGATGAGACCATTATGGTTCACTGGTTGTGAAGAATCAAGTATGTAACTAATCTTCATGAAATATACATATATTATACATCTTTTCTGAAAGATATGTGTGTCTAAAGCTAAACAATGTCATTTCAGGCTGAGTTTTGCAAGGCTTTGGAGGAGCTGGAGACTGACCGGAAGTTTGTTGTTGATAAGTGGTACAGGAAAGAGGTAGGATATGGACACAGTTATATATAATATAGTGTGTGTGTGTGTGTGTGAGGGGGAGAGAGAGAGAGTGTGTATCTGTGTGTGAGAGAGAGAGAGTGTGTGTGTGTACGTGTGTGTGTGTGCATGTGTGTGTGTGTGTGTGTGTGTGAGAGAGAGAGAGAGAGAGAGAGAGAGAGAGAGAGAGAGAGAGAGAGAGAGAATGTGTGTATGTGTGCATGTGAGAGAGAGAGAGTGTGTGCATATGTGTGTGTGTCTGTGTTTGTCTGTGAGTGTGCATGCTTGCATATCTGTGCCTGTGTTGTGTCTGTGCATGTGTATGTCTGTGTGTTTGTGTGTGTTGCTAGCGTTGTTGTGTTTAGCACTCCCACTGCTATTATCCACTGCTATTATTATTGTGCATGTATGCACACACACAGATGAAAAAATAATGCAAGAGACAAATCATGACTAAAGTAACCCAGATTCATGCCACAAAAAAAGCTTTTTTTCCCCCACCAAATCTGAGAAGGCTAGTTCCTTTAAATCTTTGCTATTTTAACTGAACTGTGTGCAGGGCGGTGGAGGAATCACGTGTGTGCTTCAGGATGGCACAACCTTTGAAAAGGCAGGCGTCAACATCTCTGTGGTGTCCGGAACTCTGCCACCCAGTGCTGTGCAGCAGATGAGAGCCAGGTGGGGTGGGACATCTCTCACAACTGAATCTTCATCTGATGTTCCTGCATTTTAAACCATTTTTATGAGATCCATGCTTGATCAGGGATGAGGAAAGGGTACCGTGTAGAAAGGGATGCAGGGAGGGTACTGTGTGGAAAGGGATGCAGGGAGGGGACTGTGTGGGAAGGGATGCAGGGAGGAGACTGCGTGGAAAGGGATGCAGGGAGGGGACTGCGTGGAAAGGGATGCAGGGAGGGTACTGTGTGGAAAGGGATGCAGGGAGGGTACTGGGGTGTGTGAGAAAGGGATGCAGGGAGGGGGATGAGGGGAGGGTACTGTGTGGAAAGGGATGCAGGGAGGGTACTGTGTAGAAAGGGATGCAGGGAGGGGGATGAGGGGAGGGTACTGTGTGGAAAGGGATGCAGGGAGGGTACTGTGTAGAAAGGGATGCAGGGAGGGGGATGAGGGGAGGGTACTGTGTGGAAAGGGATGCAGGGAGGGTACTGTGTAGAAAGGGATGCAGGGAGGGGGATGAAGGGAGGGTACAGTGTGGAAAGGGAGGCACGGAGGGACTGTGTGGAAAGGGATGCAGGGAGGGGAGTGTGGAAAGGGATGCAGGGAGGGACTGTGTGGAAAGGGATGCAGGGAGGGGACTGTGTGGAAAGGGATGCAGGGAGGGGACTGTGTGGAAAGGGATGCAGGAGGGGGATGAGGAGGGTACTGTGTGGAAAGGGAGGCAGGGAGGGGACTGTGTGGAAAGGGATGCAGGGAGGGGACTGTGTGGAAAGGGAGCAGGGAGGGTACTGTGTGGAAGGGAGGGACTGTGTGGAAAGGGAGCAGGGAGGGGACTGTGTGGAAAGGGATGCAGGGAGGGTACTGTGTGGAAAGGGATGCAGGGAGGGGACTGTGTGGAAAGGGATGCAGGGAAGGGACTGTGTGGAAAAGGATGCAGGGAGGGGGATGAGGGAAGGGTACTGTGTGGAAAGGGAGGCAGGGAGGGGACTGGAGGAAGAGGGATGCGGGGTGGGGGGTGAGGGGGCTGGTGGGTGACTAAGGAGTTGAAAATAAATCTGATTTCAGCTGCCGCCCGAAGGACGCAATCTTTTGCCTTGTGAAGTGTCTGGCAGTCAGTTCCAGAGGGCGGGCACAGCATTTCAAAATGACCTTGCTATGCCTGAGTGCTTTTTTCCTTGTGTTCTCACCAAATGCAGAGATGCTTAAATGCTTATGATGCTTCGTCCAGATGTGACCTCAGCAGGTGACTGGCAGTGAATATCTAGTGACCAATTATTTACTTGTGCTGAAGTTGTGAGGAAGTACCTGTGGTGGAGTTATGTACCTTGTATTCACATGCATGCCAGGTGAGAGTTACCGTAGGCGACTCAGTTCTGTTGTTGTGCTTGTGTGAGGTCTTTCGAGCGCTGATTAACTCCCTTGTGGGTTGATTCCGATGTTGTCACAGTTTAGAAGATAAACACGATTAGAGGGGCTGTTTGTTCTTCATGCACATGGACCCCAGGAGCAAATGAGTTAGTCCCTGCATAAATAGTGCATAACCCATAACCCAAGTCATCTGTCTGCAGTGGGAGGCCCTGCGTCATAGTACATAACCTCTGAATTGTCTGTCTGCAATGGGAGGCCCTGAATGATAGTACATAACCTCTGAATCATCTATCTGCAATGGGAGGCAGGGAATGATAGTACATAACCTCTGAATCATCTATCTGCAGTGGGAGGCCCTGATTTTGGCCTGCATGATAGTACATAACTCTGAATCATCTCTCTGCAGGGGGAGGCCCTGTATAATAATACATAACTCTGAATCATCTCTCTGCAGGGGGAGGCCCTGTATAATAATACATAACTCTGAATCATCTCTCTGCAGGGGGAGGCCCTGTATAATAATACATAACTCTGAATCATCTCTGCAGGGGGAGGCCCTGTATAATAATACATAACTCTGAATCATCTCTGCAGGGGGAGGCCCTGTATAATAATACATAACTCTGAATCATCTCTCTGCAGGGGGAGGCCCTGTATAATAATACATAACTCTGAATCATCTCTCTGCAGGGGGAGGCCCTGTATAATAATACACAACTCTGAATCACCTCTCTGCAGGGGGAGGCCCTGTATAATAATACACAACTCTGAATCATCTATCTGCAGGGGAAAGAAACTGGAAGGAGACAGTCTGCCTTTCTTTGCAACAGGTGTCAGCTCTGTCATTCACCCGGTAAGCAGCATTCAGCTTGCACAGTTGTCCATTTTGTTGTGCTTGCTTTATGAAACGTGTGCTTTCACAATAACACCACCTTTACTGTCTGACCACCCAAACAAATCTGAAGTTGGGCCTAACAATTTTGTCTGTTTGTTGTACACTGTGCATATAGCGTTTTAGTTAAATGATGATGATGATTACTTTTATATAGCGCTATTCTCCGCTCTCGAGCAGACTCACTGCGCTCGCATGTGATTCTACATGAGTGAATAGCTTTTTATAGTGCGTTTTTGAATATCCACGGAAGTGGTATATTTACAGCTCTGGCATGGCTTGTGCCACATGAAACTGCTGCCATCTTGGCGCAAGTTCTGTGTACGCCATACAACCATGCACCATGTCACTTCATGCAAAGCCACATACGTAAGGTGTATGCATGTTTAGCTGTAACCTGCCAATTGCACTTTTGGCAGAATGACCAGGATCTTTTCCATGCTACTGCGGTAATGCTGACAGCAGGCTTTTAGTTCAATGGTGACAGTAGCTTTTCTGGTTGTTAATACTCTACGTGAAACTGTGCAACAGTGGCATACTGATGAACCATGAGTAAGAGGGGAAATAATTTCACTTGTTTTGGTATTGTATTCCCCCCCTTCAGTCTGTATGCCGTTTACTTTGTCACCCTGATATAACCACACTGGTTGACTGGGCAGTAAACACCAAGTTACTTACTTCATTTTTACTTTGTCCTGGTTGCTAATTTTGATTTTATGTAATATTGATAATAAAATCCTATCCTTTTTGTGCTGTACGGTTGTGCATTGTATCTGTGTGGTAAACTATCAGTGCAGCTTTTGCAGCCTGCACACACAGCTTTGTTGTGATGTATTACAGAATGTTGGGATTACTGAGGCAACCAGCCACTGATCGAAAAGAAATTATGCCTGACTCCAGTATTGTTTTCGAGGCAGATTTGACAAAGTCATCATCATTGTCACTGCAGTGCCTCTGTTACATTGCGACATTTGGATGCTGTTACTTTGTTACTTCTGTTTCCTTGTTTCTTCTGTTTCATTTTGCTGCTTTGTTGTTTCATTAATTCTGTTGCATTGTTGCCTATGTTACATTGTTATTTCTGTTACATTGGTGCTTATGTTATTTTCTTGCTTTGCTTACATTGTTACTTTTGTTACTTATGTTACTTCCATTATTTACGTACTTCAGTTTCGCCCTGATATAACCCTACCAGTTGACTGGGCATAAAAACACCAAGTTAATTTCGTTACTTCAGTTACATAACATTGTTACTTCTGCAGAGGAACCCGCACGTTCCCACAGTGCACTTCAACTACCGCTACTTTGAGGTGACGGAGAAAGACGGGAGCAAACAGTGGTGGTTTGGAGGTGGTACTGACCTCACGCCCTACTACCTGGACAAAGAGGTATGTGAACCACACCCTGTTACCTGGACAAAGAGGTATGTGAACCACACCCTGTTACCTGGACAAAGAGGTATGTGAACCACACCCTGTTACCTGGACAAAGAGGTATGTGAACCACACCCTGTTACCTGGACAAAGAGGTATGTGAACCACACCCTACTACCTGGATGTGAACCACACCCTGCTACCTGGACAAAGAGGTATGTGAACCACACCCTTCTACCTGGATGTGAACCACACCCTGCTACCTGGACAAAGAGGTATGTGAACCACACCCTGGTATGTGAATGACATCCTACTGCCTGGACAAAGAGGTATGTGAACCGCACCCTACTACCTGGATAAAGAGGTATGTGAACCACAGCCTGCTACCTGGACAAAGAGGTATGTGAACCATACCCTGCTACCTGGACAAAGAGGTATGTGAATGACATCCTGCTGCCTGGACAAAGAGGTATGTGAACCACACCCTACTACCTGGACAAAGAGGTACGTGAACCGCACCCTACTACCTGGACAAAGAGGTATGTGAACCATACCCTGCTACCTGGACAAAGGTATGTGAACCATACCCTACTACCTGGACAAAGAGGTATGTGAACAGCACCCTACTACCTAGACAAAGAGGTGTGTGAACCATACCCTGATACCTGGACAAAGAGGTATGTGAACCATACCCTCCTACCTGGACAAAGAGGTATGTGAACCATACCCTCCTACCAGGACAAAGAGGTATGTGAACCACACCCTACTACCTGGACAAAGAGGTGTGTGTGTGCGTGCGTGCGTGCGTGTCCATGCATGCTCACTTTGTTTTGACTGTGTTTTGTTCTTTGCTTTGTAATGGGCTGTGTGCTCCAATTTGGAAAAATAGCATACAAAAGAGCACATCATTATTATTAGGCCTAGGTAATGGTGACTGTGCCGGCTGACTGAGGTTTGGTACCAGATTCTTTTTATTGCCGGTACTATGTACTGGTGTTCTTAGCAGTGTAGCAGAGGCTGTATAGGGTATGTCTTACTTTTGTGTTCACTTTGTGTTCTTGTGACTTACCTTTGTGTTCACTTTGTGTTCTTGTGACTTACCATGGTGTTCACTTTGTGTTCTTGTGACTTACCATGTGTTCACTTTGTGTTCTTGTGAATTCCATAGTGTTCACTTTGTGTTCTTGTGACTTACCTTTGTGTTCACTTTGTGTTGAAGGATGTGGTGCATTTCCACAAGACCCTAAAGAATAGGTTTCTTTGTGTTCCTGTGACTTACCTTGGTGTTCACTTTGTACTAAAGGATGTGGTACATTTCCACAAGACCCTAAAGAATGGGTTTCTTTGTGTTCCTGTGATTTACCTTTGTGTTCACTTTGTGCTAAAGGATGTGGTACATTTCCACAAGACTCTAAAGAATGCATGTGACTAGTTTCTTTGTTTTCTTGTGACTTACCTTTGTATTCACTTTGTGTTGAAGGATGTGGTGCATTTCCACAAGACCCTAAAGAATGCGTGTGACTAGTTTCTTTGTGTGCCTGTGACTTACCATAATGTTCACTTTGTGTTGAAGGATGTGGTGCATTTCCACAAGACCCTGAAGAATAGGTTTCTTTGTGTTCCATGACTTACCATGGTGTTCACTTTGTGTTGAAGGATGTGGTGCATTTCCACAAGACCCTAAAGAATGCATGTGACTAGTTTCTTTGTGTGCCTGTGCCTTACCTTTGTGTTCACTTTGTGTTGAAGGATGTGGTGCATTTCCACAAGACCCTGAAGAGTGCCTGTGACAAGCATGGCAAGAAATTCTATCCGGACTTCAAGAAGTGGTGTGATGACTACTTCTACGTCAAGCACAGAGGTGAACTGTGTGTGTGTGTGTGTGTGTGTGTGTGTGTGTGTGTGTGTGTGTGTGTGTGTGTGTGTGTGTGAACTTGTGTGTGTGTGTGTGTTGTGTGTGTGAACTCTGTGAGTGTATGTGTGTGTTGTAACTCGTGTGTGTGTGTGTGTGTGTGTGTGTTGTGTGGTGTGTGTGTGTGTGTGTGTGTGTGTGTGTGTGTGTGAACCTGTGTGTGTGTGTGTGTGTGTGTGTGTGTGTGTGTGTGTGTGTTGTGTGTGGTGTTGTGTTGTGTGTGAGTGTGTGTGGTGAAGTGGTGTGTGTGTGTGTGTGTGTGTGGTGTGTGTGTGTGTGTGTGTGTGTGTGTGTGTGTGTGTGTGTGTGTGTGACTGTGTGTGGTGTGTTGTGTGTTGTGAACTCTGTGATGTGATGTGTGTTGAACTTGTGTGTGTGTGTGTGTGTGTGTGTGGTGTGTGTGTGTGTGTGTGTGTGTGTGTGTGTGTGTGTGAACTTTGTGTGTGTGTGTGTGTGAACTTGTGTGTGTGTGTGTGTGTGTGTGTGTATGAACTCTGTGTGTGAGTGTATGTGTGTGTCTGTCTGTCTGTCTGTGTATCTGTCTGCCTGCTTGACTGTTTCTGTCTGTCTACTACTTCTACATCAGGCACAGAGGTGAACTTTGTGTGTCTGTCTGTCTGTCTGTCTGTCTGTGTCTCTGTATCTGTCTGCCTGCTAGTCTGTTTCTGTCTGTCTGTGTGGGGAGGGTGAGTTGGGTGGGGGATGTTTGAGTGGATGGGCGTATGCTTCATGTATATGTGTGTATTGTTCTGCATGTCATTATTACATGACTGGTTCTCCTGGAAGGAAATGAGAATGACGGATGAGTGGGTGAGAACAGATCACGTGATTATACACTGTTTAAAAGTAAAAGAAAAAGAAAAAAGGATACTGCGTCGAGGTTTTCAGTTGTCTGTTTACAGGTGAAAGCAGAGGTGTTGGGGGTATTTTCTTTGACGACCTCGACTCACCCAGTCAAGAAAAAGTCTTCCAGTTTGTCAAGGTATCATTCCTTTCCTCTTGATTAAAAAAAAAACTGCCCACATTTTATTTTTGTACAGACATCAGCTGAAAGATATTAAAGGCAAGCTGCTGTGAAAAATGTTGCTGTAGAGTATTATGTTATTTTCTTTCTTGTTCATCCTGTCTTTGGTAGGTGGTTGGAACATAAAATGTGTATGTAATGTAATTAATGTGTCAGCATGCAGGTGATGAGTGCAAATTTATTAAATGCAGTCGGTTAGCAAAACCAGTTAACCTATCTGTGTTACCCCCTTGGTGGATCTAATAAACCTAAGGGAGTGATTGTTTGAAGTGCAAACTCAATTATGTTCATACTAGGTAAAAACTGGGACTGTCCTGTTGATCAAATTGTTGTGTTTTTTAAGAAGGGGAGATAATAACATCCAAGTGCACTAATGCAGATTCAAAAGTATTTATATCTTCAAGCAAATGAGAAGACTACGTTTGGCTTTGCTGATGTCAATTTTACCCTTAAACAAAATATGGATAAAAGATGTCAATCAAGGTAAACTGTAACACACACACAATAGGACATCCTGTTGGATCGTCACTATAACTCGCTGCCGGCCGACCTGAGAGCTGCTCCCTCCCTCCCAACTTTCAAAGTTAACATAAAAACGCATTTCTTCCGCCAAGCCTTCTGATTGATTTCTACATGCTAACCACTCCCTGTTTTATATTCGTGTGTGTGTGCATATATGTGTGTGTGTGTGTGTGTGTGTGTGTGTGTGTGTGTGTGTGTGTGTGTGTGTGTGTGAGTGAGTGGTGTGTCAGTTGGGGGCGGGGGTGGGGACTGGGAGAGATGGAATTAAGGGTAGGTAGTAATATAATGATTCATTTTCTTTATATATTGCTGCTTCTCATATGGCACATGTACTTGTATATTATACATTGTTAGTTGTCATAATTATATGTATTATGTTTGTGAAACTTAGAAAATGTTGGAGAATGTTGTAAAGCGCAGTGAGTTTGGGTACACCAGAGTATAGCGCTATACAAAAGTTATCTATTATTAGTAGTAGCAGTATTATAACAGGTGCTCAGATAAAACTTTGATGAAAGAATTCCATTAATAGGCTAATAGATGCTGTGTTTACACAGAGTAATGCTCTTTGTTGGACTATTTGACATATTTTGTGTTTATATGCTGAATTGGATCATTTTGCATGTATCAGATCTGTCACTATGTGTGTGTGGCATGTCTAGCCAGTCTTAGTAGAACTGTCTTGTAGTTTTAGCGGGACTGTCTTGTAATTCTAGCAGCCTCTCTTGTAATTTTAGCTGGCCTCTCATAATTTTAGCAGGACTGTCTTGTAATTTTAGCAGGCCTGTCTAGTTATTTTAGTGAGAGTGTCTTGGAATTTTTAGCAGGAATGTCTTGGAATTTTAGCAGGAATGTCTTGGAATTTTAGCAGGACTGTCATGGAATTTTAGTAAGACTATGTCATAATTTTAGCTGGACTGTCTTGTAATTTTAGTGGGACTGTTGTAATTTTAGCAGGACTGGTGGGACTGTCTTGTAATTTTAATGGGACTGCTCCACCCAGTATTGTAGTTTTGAACTTGTATTGCCAAGTGCCTTGAGGCTGTTCACTCAGAGATGTGTTTCTGCAGAAAATTTATTATGATTATTATAATGACTGTTGTATTTATATCATTATCATTCACAGAGCTGTGCTGATGCGGTGTTACCGTCCTATGTACCCCTTGTCAAAAAAAACAAGGACCGGCCCTACAGCTATGCTGAAAGGTAGGAAATTCTGTCTTTGAAAAGGTATTCTTCTTTCTTTGTTTTGTTTTTGTTTTTGTGTGTGTGTGTGTGTGTGCATGCATGTGTGTGTGCATGCATGTGTGTGTGTTTGTGTGAGTGTGAGATTGTGTTTGTGTGTGTTATACATGTATGTGTGTGTGTGTTGTTAAAACCTACTATTACTACGGTGCTAGCAGATACTGTGTGTATATATGTATGTGTGTGCATAACATGACTGCCAGCAAATGTTGCTGTCACATAAATGTAATCCACACGGATGTACATGCACACGCACATGTACAAAGTCATGTTGGTAGATGCACATGCAGGTGATGCAGAATTATAATTTGTACATGTAGTTTTAAGTCATTTTTTCCCCACAATGTTTTGGGAGTTGTCTGGCTCAGTAACAGTTCTGTTTAAATGATTGTTTGTAGAACTTGGCAACTTCTTCGTCGAGGGCGCTATGTGGAGTTCAACCTGATCTACGACAGAGGCACTAAGTTTGGTCTCTACACTCCTGGCGCTCGCTATGAGAGCATCCTCATGTCTCTGCCTCTGACTGCGGTGAGTCCCCGTCTTTGTATATTTAAAATAATCATTTTAGATTATTTATAGCGCCCCATCACATTGTGTTGCAGACCTGTCACTTGGATTTGAATGTCTTTGATGGTATATGTTGTAACACCTGTTCGCTGTTCTAAAAGCATTTCAGTGCTCTGTGTGTGTATGTGTGTGTATGTGCGTGCTTGCATGCATGTGTGCGTGCATGTTTTTGTGTGTGCACGCGTGTGCATGTGCGTGTGTGTGTGTGTGTGTGCATGCGCACACAATTTTGCCTGTGTGTGCTTATGTGTGTGTGTGTGCGTGGGTGTGTGTGTGTGTGTGTGTGTGTGTGTGCGCGTGTGCGCGCATGTGTGTTGTGTGTGTGTGAGCTCATGCACGTGTGTGTGTGTGTGTGTGTGTGTGTGTGTGTGTGTGTGAAAGACATCTAGAGCAGAAAACACACAAAAATAGTTGGCAGGTTCCTATAGCAGGTGTCAAGGCAGGACTTGAAACAGTTGATTCTGGTTACTCATTCACATACACGCATGCTCACACGTACACGCTCATGCGTGCAACACAGCTGTGTTGTGTTTGTCTCACAGAGATGAGAGTAGCTCAGTACATGCCCATTCCCCAGAAAGGATCCGAGTTACAGTCCTCTGTGTGTGTGTTGATGTGACGCGTCTGTGTTGTGCTTGTCTCACAGAGATGGGAGTACATGCACATTCCCCTGTGTGTGTGTTGATGTGACGTGTCTGTGTTGTTTGTCCCACAGAAATGGGAGTACATGCACATTCCCCTGTGTGTGAGTGTGTGTGGTGGTGTTGTGTGTGTGTGTGTGTGTGTGTGTGTGTGAAGTCTGTTTGTGTTTGTCTCACAGAGATGTCTGTCTCACACCCGTTGTGTGTGTGTGTGCTGTGTGTGTTTTGTGTGTGTGTGTGTGTGTGTCGTGTTGAGTACACGTCTGTGTTGTGTTTGTCTCCGATGGGAGACATGCATTTCCCCTGGTGGGTGTGTTGTGTGTGTGTGTGTGTGTGTGTGTGTGTGTGTGTGTGTGTGTGTGTGTGTGTTGATGTGACGTCTGTGTTGTGTTTGTCTCACAGAGATGGGAGTACATGCACATTCCCCAGAAAGGATCCCGAGAAGAGGAGCTGGTGCAGGTGTTGAAGGAACCTCAGGCGTGGGTGTAGGCCTCCGGACCAGTGCAGCAGGAGACGCCGTCACTCACTGTGGCCCCCAAACTCCAAGCGCCAGTTTACCACTCCTTCCTCCAACCACTGCCATAATTTATTACGCCACATGTCTCAAAAAACTGCCGGCTAACAGACAGTTTTTCATTGGTGCTCAGATGGCAGTAAGTTTGTATCAGACAACTTGAATTATATCAGGCATGTCTTTTATAGCCATCCAATTTGCTTATGCTAGCACAGATAAAACCAGAATCTTCTGAATTATGATGGAACTCTTCGTTTACCTGGGGCAAACACCCTTCATGTTTATGTGTGTGCTTGGATGCTATGCTGCTTCCACAGTCTTATTAGTACTCAAGCATTTTGGAGGGTGCTGACAGCATCAGTGGACAGCTGTGCAGAGATGAAGAATGTCCCTTCACAGCTGGTCAGAGACAGAGTGCCCCTTTACAGCTGTGTGGAGATAAAGAATGCCCCTTCACAGCTGTGTGGAGATAAAGAGTGCCCCACGACAGCTGTGTGGAGATAAAAAGTGCCCCATGACAGCTGTGTGGAGATAAAAAGTGCCCCATGACAGCTGTGTGGAGATAAAAAGTGCCCCATGACAGCTGTGTGGAGATAAAAAGTGTTCCATGACAGCTGTGTGGAGATGAGTGCCCCATGACAGCTGTGTGGAGGTAAAGAGTGCCCCATGACAGCTGTGTGGAGATAAAAAAAATGCCCCTTCACAGCTGTGTGGAAATAAAGAGTGCCCCTTCACAGCTGTGCAGAGATATAGAGTGCCCCTTCATTGGCGTAACCAGTTCTGGCAGAATGTGGAGGAAGGTGCTGGAAAGTGATGCTTGGAATGAGAGTGGACACTTGGAACTGGCGCCAGCATGCAAGATTTGTTGTAGACCTTCATGAGTGGATACTGACCCTGGAAGTGAATCTTGACCCTGGGACTGGGTGTTGACCATCAGAACTGGGCGTTGATCCTGAGAACTGGGTGTCAGCCTTCAGGACTGGTTGCTGACCATCAGAACTGGATGTTTACTAACAGAACCGGGTGTTGATTTCTAGACTGATGCAGACCCTTAGCTGTAGACGATGAGAATGGGATGCAGATGCAGTTTAAAGCTTGATCTTCGGAGCCTCATGTCTCTTTGTTTATTAGTTTTATAGACGATGCTGTGTTTGAAGTACAGATTAACAACTATTTGAATAATGCTTGTATCACAGAATGAACATGTTGCCATGAAGACCGGCAGTAAAATGTGTCTGTCGATGCCAAAAAGTGACTTTCACAAAAGTGTTGATTGTACTGGATTCTTGCTGTACGTAAGTAAACATGGTGTTTAACATCCACAGAAACCATAACTGACTTTTTGTTTTTGTGGCCTGTGACAGATTAGCATTGAATATAGCTGTGTATATATATATATGCTTTTAAGCAGAATAGAGTGACATCATCTTCTCGATCTACACTACCAGTTTTAGGCAATGGTTCATGTCAGCCATACTGCGTATATGTGCACTGCCATTTCTAGATGGTGTTCCAACTTTTTTTATACTCATCGCTAAACTCTATTTTTTTTATGCAGTGTTCCATGTTTTATATATACAGACTAGCATTTCTTGGCAGTGTTCCATGTTTGTCATACATATGTACACAGCTAAGTGTTCTGTGTCTGTTAAACACAGGGCCTCCATGTTTGTCATATACATGTCACTGCCATGTGCACATCATATTTGTGTTTTAAGATTAACTGTGGTACAAGATACAAATTCATGCAAGCGAGTGTACTGCAAACTGCCCGATCCCATTCTCCTCTTAAACTAGGTTTGAGAGGCACACTTACACACAGTTTCACACAAAACACAGGCGGTGTGCGTGAAATTGTCACTTTCGTAAAATGATGATGTAGTCAAACTTTATTCAAGAAAGTGATTTTTTTTATGCTGTAATCAAAACTGTTCCAAACAGACAGTGTATTTATGGGCAGCGTTATCCGTTTCTGCTTTGTTTATCTATTCTTTTCTTCTCCACATGCATTATGTGTTTATGCTGTTCGGTGTGTCATAGAATGCAAGTATACTCAAGCCAAAAAGTTCAACAACAAGGAGTCTAATGTGTTTTATAGCCTCATCAAATAGAGTCAGATTGTGATTTCAGAAAGCTGATGATAATCTGTCAAATCACTGACACCGTGGACAATCACTTTTGCAGATATCTCTGACATTCCCTGTTTGTCTGCGTACTTGACAGAGAGCCTGCTGACTGCAAGCTGGTACTTGGGACTGTCTTACAGCTGCATGTTGAACTAAGCCACAGTCACCTGGTGGCATGGGCTATGTAGAGTGTGTGTGAAACTGATTGCATGTTGTTGTTGACCGCTTTTACATAGCGCTATTCTCGCCTCTTTAGCAGACTCACTGCACTCTTGTTGCATATGACCTTGAATGAGTGACTGTAGCCTTTTTATAGCACATTTTGGAATATCTATCTACCCACCCCCCACCTCCACCCCAACTCCCCGCCAACCTGTTTGAGGCTTTGTGGAAATAGTTTGCTGAGGTTTGAATATCTGTGCATTGCTGTAGAAAGTTGTTTAACTTTTGAGCTTGAGTATATTTTAACATCATTGTAGCTTTCTTGGAGCCTGGTCTGCTGCATTTGTTGCCATATTTTATGTGTATCTGGTTGTGTATCTGGTCATGTATCTGGTCAGTTTGGTTTAACTTTCCATGACTTCTGTAGAAACTGTTCACCTTTGTTGTTTGTCTACAACTGTGTTTTTGCGTTGCTTGTAATGGGCTGTGTGCTTTGATGGAGAAATACTACTCTTAAGAAGACATTATTATTATACTTTACATTTGAGCATATGAATGAGTGTAGACTAATCTCATATATATTTGTGTATGCCACAAGCATGTATCTGAAGCTGAAGTCTTCTTCTTTCTTTCTTTTTGCTTAATGTCCTCAGATGCTAAAGAGCATTTTAGGGACAATCCGTAAAGTAAGCTTGTTTTGGGATATAAGCCGAGGCCGAAGACACCACTTTGTTCTGATGACTACATTTTCATCTTTTGACCCAAAACCAAACTACACAATCTCTCCACAATAATAAAAAATAATAAAAAAGGAACATTTACAGATGGTGTCAAATTTAGTCCAGAAACTCCTGCAATATACATGTTGGCTGTTTTTGTGAAATATGTAGCCTACTGCCAAGTCCCTAAATCTATATCTGTATCTAAAACCATACAGGAGCAAGCCTTCTGAGTTCTCAAACAGGTTTTGTTCAAGAGATGGAGGAGATCAGTCTCATTACGGCAAAGTGATCGGCCCTGTTATTTCTTACATAACCATGCCAATTACTTGACAATGGTTTAGAATTCCATGAAAATGCCTCTTGTTTTTAGTGGGTACAGTGCTTGTTAAATATTTGTACTTAAGGTTTCTGAAAAATATGGTGTGATACTGAGCAATTGATGGTCTTTGATACCTAATATTTCGTGCATTGCCGCTTATGCTAATTTATTCATAATCATGAAGCTGGATGTAGCCAGTCAGTGCTTTGGTTTGGGGTTTTTAATTATGTAGATTATTTCATACAGATTGAATACAATTACACGTATATCCAAGAAACAGTTTTGCTGTTGGGTTTTTGTTGATCTTTAACTGACCATTCGTGGAAGGGTTTTGAGTTATGCAAGTTATGTGCATTGAACTGTTACCACTGTACAGCACACATGCACGCATGCACACATGCACACACCACGCATGCACGCACACAACATGCACAATTCTCTCCCTCACACGCACACACTCAGAGTTCTCCCTCTCTCCCTCACACGCATGCACACCACACACACACACACGCCCAGTTCTCTCTCTCTCTCTCTCTCTCTCTCTCTCTCTCTCTCTCTCTCTCTCTCTCTCTCTCTCTCTCTCTCTCTCATGCACATACACACACACACACAGTTCTCTCTCTCTCCCTTACACACACAACACACACACACACACTCACAAAACAGTAGTCAAGCTGTACACTCATGAAGTCACAGGAAGTGCAGACTTTTTGAAGCTTTAATGATCAGATGTGTTTATTTCTTTGGTATGAATAGATTTACAACACAAAAAATCCAAGAGGCTACGAATCACTGTGTTCCTATGCACGAGCAAATGAAGTATGTAAATTTCTTTTCTTTCAGACTTTTAGTAGATGACTTGTCAGCAAAGTTGGTAGGTTTGCTTCATTCCGTTGTTAGAACATCAGCTGGACTGACTCAGAATTACAATGAATAATTTTTGATGTATTCAGTTTCTATTACTTCCTCCGAGTTCCAAGAAGTGTGTTTGTGAGCTTATCCTGCACAAAGGCAGTGCAAATAAACCAGAAAGTATGTTTCATACAGTACTGTATTATATTTCCAACAAACAGAAAATGCTACAAAGAAAAGCAAGTGCCCAATAATGTGTAATCACAACGTGAAAATAACTGCCTTATCTTTGAATCAACAAACTTAGGGAATTAATACCGCTTAACAATCATCACACACATAACGAGACACAACAGAGCTCTGAATCATCTTCGCAAACTCCAAGCACTGGTATATGACATCTTTCTTCCAACCATTGCCATAATTGAATATGCCATAGCCTCTGAAACTGGTGCTCAGATAGCAGTAATTTTGGGACACATAACTCAAATTATATCTGGCAGTTCTTTTATATTCATCCACAAATAAAACCAAAATCATTTGAATCAAGAGGGAACTAATTTTTTATCACAGGCAGATGAGCCTCATGTTTACATGTGTGCTTCAATGCTATGATGCTTCCATAGTCTGTTAGTACCCAAACCTTTCAGAGGGTGCTGATAGCGTTGGTGGACAGCTGCACGGAGATAAAGAGTGCCCCTTCAATGGCGTAACCAATTCTGGCAGAGTTTGGAGAAAGATGCCCAAAAGTGAGGTCTGGATTATGTCACCTTCAGTGTCTTTAACTTTCAATCCTCCTATGATCTTGAAAACAGATAAAGGTCTTCAAAACTGGTATGCAAAAATAAACTCACTGGCAACTCTCACAATGCATAGATTGAATGGTCATGCTTGTGGTGTTTGAAAAAAAGCCAATGTTAAGTTTTGGAGGGTCTTGAAAAAGGTTAATTATTCTCCCTAAATACATGCCAGTTCACTCATTAACTGTGCAGTGAATGTGATCATTGTCTGTGTATGGAACAGCCATAGAACAGGTGTAGATACAGACCTTTCTAAACCTACAAAACAAAAAAGCGACTTTCCGTTTGGTCTTTCAGACACCACCCTGATCTTAAAATTAGGTCAGGGCTTCCAGACTGCCACTGAGTAGCACCTCTCAGACGAGGTTATCAGCATTTCCACTGGCAATAATCTGCAAAGTTTCTGTGGTGCTTTATTGATTTGAAAAAATCGGAAATATATGTGCCCATCAGTCTGTTATTAGTTAAAAAACAAACCCCCAAAAAACAAACAAAAACACATTTTTTAAACAAAACAAAAAAACTGACACCAAAAACCAGGAGGAACATACACAGACTCCCCACCCACACCCCCATCCCCTCCAAATTGCACCAAAGGAATGTTTTACTCTTGTTATTCTCAGATTTGTTCAGTTTGTTCTTTCAGTTTGATTAAGAGGTATCTGTGGTTATGAAGGTATATAAAATGGACAGTAACTGATTTTGTACACCATAAAAAATATATAAAATAGTGCCGTACAAAGCCCCTGTTTCAGCGTAGGAAGGCCAGTGTTTTTGTGCTCCCATTCCTGTAGAGGTTTCACTGTTAAACTAGATGTTGGATTTAATTGAAACACTTAGTAAAAGGTAATAGTTTCTGATTGCAAGAAGTGCTCATCATGGAGCAAGCACTCTTCACCCAGAGTACTTACAAAACAAAACAATCAAGAAAATGCTGACAGGATGAATCATAAAACAAGTCATCAACCTTCAAAAATGACAACCAATCATTTACATCTTGACAACAACCTAGTAAAATGAGGTAGGTCAGACAAAAGTAGGTTCTCAAATGTTTCATTTCAGTCATTTTCTTGAAGCGAAATGCGGATACATGATGTCTTATGCAATAAATACATTACATGCGTACTAGTTTACAGCGTATCTAACGGACAGTTGCATTATATATATGCAACTCTATGAACAAAAAATACTGACAAGAACAAGAACACACAATTTACCTCTGAATATAGGAGAAAATACCATACCCGTATTATGGCACCAAAGTAAACCATAATATCAGAACTGGTGCCTTATGCAGATAACATGTGTTGCTTAAAATACCCATTACCCTTTTCTCTTAATTACAGATCTAAAGTGAGATGTATATTTTATAAGAGGACCTTCTGTGAGCTCTCTCTCTCTCTTCTTGTTTGTTCTCTCTCTCTCTCTCTCTCTGTCTCGTTCTCTCTCTCTCTCTCTCTCTCTCTCTCTCTCTCTCTCTCTCTCTCTCTCTCTCTCTCTTGTTTGCTTCCGCTCTCTCTCTCTCTCTCTCTCTCTTACAAACTCACTGAACACAGAACTGACCACTACTTTGAATGGTTGGGATAGGGGGGTGGGGTGGGGGGAATGGTCATAGGTTCATTTATGTATCTGCTGTAAATTTGTTGTGTGACTGGTGAAAATTACATATTGTCAGATTTTTAACATAATCCTGCTTGAGATTTTATTTATCAGTTCTTTTTATCAGTGTCCATTATTTCATTGGGCATATCGCTATATCCATCACAGTATGATACTGTGACCATTTTTTTATTCATTTACTAGCATATTGATTACAATATATTTTCACCAAATCACCCCCTCATTTTCTGTTTGATTTCTTCCATAAACCTAGATTACTGATTTGCAATAGAAAAAACACACCTTGAATTTGTATTGAAATTGCCTGATAACCCTACACTGATATAGTATAAACGCTGCAATTGTAAAATGAATTTTTAAAACGGTACCTGTACCTCAATGATAAATTTCACAGTCATCTTTGGTGCCAGTCAACAGAATAATTTGCAAGTAGTCAGAAAACAAGACAAGCCTGTAATTTGGCATGGTAAACACCCAATTATTTTTCATTTATAAGAAGTATACTTAAAAGATATTTTTTCGAGGTAATGTCCGTCATCCTTGTACTAATCAAGAGGAATACTGTGTTGACTGCTAAGTCTTAGATGTACTGAGGTTAAAAGCAATAAGTCATATGTACAGTAGTTTGCACTCACTATCACTATATCTGCATATAAAACAACAGTTTGAAAGTATGTACAAACATGCTCAACGGGGGATTGAAAACTTGTGACTTGAGTGACTACACAAGACTAAATTATACACATATGAACTTGTCCCGATGTTGACTCACCCTGTGAAAAGTTACACTGAGTATAAACTTTAAACAGATGGCACTGACTTTATGGTATTGACCTGTGTAGGTCAGGTCAGGTCAGGTCAGGTCATGCAGCAACACCTTGTAACATCACAATCCATGAAGGGTTGGGTTCAGTTTGCCAACACTTTTCTCTAGTTTTGAAACAAGTGATTCTATACACACACACGCACACACATATATACACTTTACGGAAATCAATAAATGAATGTGTAATTGGAATACTTCTTCCCCAGCTTTAATCCAGCAACAATTAGTCCCAGCCTGGGTTTGATTTTTGGATTTCTTTGCCAGCCAAACAAAATCTGTTGCAAAAGCTTAAACAAAACTGGACAGGAACTTTGTTTGCTGATTTCAGGTATAATAAAAATAGAACAGAAGGGGAAAAAAAGAAGCTTCTCCTCCTTTTTTCATTTATTTTTTCTTCTCCATTCTACTTATTCATTTTTTTGTTTTAATTTTTGTTTTGTTTTTGTTGTTTTTGTGTGTGCCAACATTCAACAATAACTGTATAAAAATATTTAAAAATAAAATAAGAAAAAGTAGATCTAACCAATCCGCATTTCTGCTTCCATTTACGATTTGTGATCGCCATACATTGCAAACTCTATTACTTTATACACACAGATACAAGTAGACAACCATATTGTAGGCCTGCCCTTCGTGCCTTGCTTTGACCTTCAGGTCACTCACGGGAAATGCAGAGTTTTTGTAGATGAAATTAATGTTCCACCACATCATGCCACAAAAACAGTTTCTTAAACTAGGAGCTCCTGACACTATGCCAGAATTCTGGCATCATAAGCCACAGAGAGAGAGAGAGCGAGCGAGAGAGAGGGAGGGACAGAGAGAATGCGAGAGCAAGAGAGAGACAGAGAGAGAGAGAGAACCAGTGTACTATGCCTGATGCGGTCAGTGTGAAACAAATGCTACATCAGCATGACTACATGCATGTGAGGTTACAAGGTACGGTGAGAACCTTCGTCAGTGATCTCTAAGTCCCTGGAAGGAGGTAGCTTCAGGCTATGCATCAAACAAGTTCTGAGACAGCTCCGATCTGAAAAGAACAAAGTCATGAGACACAGTGTAATAATGTCACAACCATTAAAACATCATATGATGAGAATCCGTCTGCCGCTTCCAAGACAAGAGTGAATGAGCACACTCCCCTTTGTCACAGAAATCTTTCTCAGCATTTAGTCCATTTCACACGAAACTCTTGAGGTATGCAGTTACGAGCAGGGTGATGGCAGTAACAAATTTCTGTCAAATGTAGTCACCCACTTGCAGTCAGTTATGAACACAGCAAAAACAGCGTGGACATTTAGAACAAGTCCTGCTTCTGTCGCACAGTCACTGGGTATCGTAGTGTCTCAGTTCTAGATGAACACCAGGAGTCCATAGCCCATGTGGACGAATACAGTCACAGGCAGCCATGGAGCTGCTACAAAAACCATGCTTTGCATTTGTTCATGTTTGTTGTTTTGAGAAGGGTGTCCAGAGTGATACCTTACATAATACACTCATTTGAAACATGCTGAGACAGTCATGACTGCACATTTCACACGGATTAAGCAGAAGAGTTTCTCGTGTTCAAAGGTACGCACCTAGGGGCATGCTGAGTCTTTCTCTTTTCAACCCCTTAATGTCATTTAGCACAGCACCAGAAGCACGTAGTTCAAACAAGTTCATTTTCTGTCAGCCAGTGTGTCCGTACAGTTCCATATCTTCATCGACAGCAAGCAAATAAGAAGTACTTGCTAGAGAGCACCTTCTCTTCCACCTTCAAGCAAACATAGAAGCTTCTCTGATGTTGAAATCATCAAGCACAAATGTTCCAAACACCTCACTGCTCCTTGCGACATCTCTAAGCTTAAGCTAGTCAACAGAGCAGCTGAATCAACTGTCTCCAATTTCACTAACAATCTCATTTCACTAAAACTTGTTTTTCAAATTAGTCAAGAGCCATTTTAACCAATCAAATGCGTGCAAAACGGCAGCCAGTCGTCTTCGCGGTTTTCTTCAGTCAAAACGCCAGGTTGCTTGTCCAACTAGCGCCACGCTGTCTCAGTAGCCACACAACTGCACGTTCTCCATCTTGTTTGGGTCGATGTCCATGACGGAGGCAAGGCTCTTCATGAAGTACTGGTTCACCTCATTCATGGTGTCTGGCCATCGACAGCGAGGGCAGGAGCAGTTGCAGTGGGGCCACGGGCACCGGTCCAGCAGGTGTTTCCGACACTGCCCCATCCCTGATCCTGTCCCTGTCTCCCTGCGGCTACGGTCTGCATCCCTCTGGCGTCCACCAACTGAAAATGGGGGATGGAGGGAGGGGGTAAATCCAGGATTAAATTTCTGGATTTTTGAAAGCTTAGGTGGGTTTTTTATTCCAGTAACATGCTAATATTAATCAGCTGTAAACCATATTAGTATATAAAATAAAATAAAAGTATTAAAAAATATATATAAAAGAAAAAGAAAAAAAGATGAAGAAAAAGCAAGTAAGACTACAAACTGTACTGTACAAGATTCTGGAACACCAAAAATAGGCAGCCTTGATAAATGTAAAATGAATGGAGAATGAACAGCAGCTTTAGTTTTTTCCCCTCTGGAGTATTGTATCTGTGCAACAACAAAAAATGCCTTTGTTATCCTCAAATATACATACCAAGCCGACAGGTTGCAGCAGCGTGTTCTAGCAGTGCACATTTGTCATTTGTTGCCTTTTCTTCACAATTTGCATATTCCATTATCATCTTAACTTTGACAGGGTAGTGAGAGTTCAAAGAACCATAGCACTGAAAAGTTTTTGAAGCCTGAGACCTTCAACTGCTGAAGACCACATGGCTATTTAAGTTCAAAGCAAATGGACTTTTCTACCGTGCTGACCTCGGTTTTTCCTCTTTCGGCGATTCCTCCTCCTCCTCTTCTTCCTCCTCCTCTTTTTCAACTTCCTCTTTGCCTCACTGGAGGGAGGGGCATCAGCCAAAGGAGTGTCATTGCGGGAGCTCAGCACTGTCTGCATTCTGCAACAGACCATACATAGTACTTTAGCTGTCTGCATTCTGCAATAGATATACTACTTTAGGTTTCTGCATTCTGCAATAGTTAGACCATACATAGTACTTTAGCTGTCTGCATTCTGCAATAGACCATACATAGTACTTTAGCTGTCTGCATTCTGCAATAGTTAGACCATACATAGTACTTTAGCTGTCTGCATTCTGCAATAGATCAAAGCACTTTAGCTGTCTGCATTCTGCAATAGTTAGACCATACATAGTACTTTAGCTGTCTGCATTCTGCAATAGTTAGACCATACATAGTACTTTAGCTGTCTGCATTCTGCAACAGACCATACATAGTACTTTAGCTGTCTGCATTCTGCAATTGACCATACATAGTACTTTAGCTGTCTGCATTCTGCAATAGTTAGACCATACATAGTACTGTAGCTGTCTGCATTCTGCAATAGTTAGACCATACATAGTACTTTAGCTGTCTGCATTCTGCAATAGTTAGACCATACATAGTACTTTAGCTGTCTGCATTCTGCAATAGTTAGACCATACATAGTACCTTTACTATGCATGCTGTGTAATTAGTGTCCATGTGCGAAAGAGAGTGAGAAAGGCACTGGGTAGAGACTGTCCATGTGTATGCACATGTGTCTGTGTGAGCGTGCACAAGAGACGGAGGGATTGAAAGATTCACAGCAGATCTTCTCACAGTTCCCTCTCCCCTCCCTTTCTCCATCATCTTTGCCAAGCACAACAAGCATGTTGCTGTCTGTATGGAGTTAAATGGGCACTGTACAAGTGGATGCTGACACTGACATGTATTATAGAGTGATTCAGCACATGAAAGATGAAGCACATATATTTTGGACATTATTCACTGGATGGAGTTTTCATTATGTGTTGCGATCTTTTCTTTTTATTTACATAGATTGTGTTTGATACTGAAGGTACAACACTCAAACATTCAACACCCAACCCACCACACACACATTACACAAATGAATGCACACACACACACCACGCACGCACGCACACACACACACACACACACATGCAAAGTCAACAACAACATACACACAGCGACTGAAGAAGTGGCAGCAACAGCAGCTGCTCACGCTAATCCTTTGCTTTGCAAGCCTCCCTTCTACCCTCAGCGTTAACTTCAGATTTTCAGGTGAAGGCATTGCGGAAGGGATTGTTTTGAGGCTGGATAGAGTAAGCAAGTAATCTGATGTTTTACACCCAGTCAAAGGCTTTAGCTTTTTTGTTTTTGAGTTGCCTGAAGTACCTGCCTCTCTGTCGTTGACAGACAGATGCCTTACCTGTTGGTCCGGAGGGGCTGCTCGACACGAGCGTGGTGACACGGTGAAGCCACAGTCAGACCATTCTCCTCCCAGCAGTAGATGGACTGGGACAGCGTCACACCATCTATGGACAGCTTGTGCCATTCACTGTCAGAGAACAGAAAGGAGGATTAAGACTGTCAGACCGTTCTTCTCCCAGCAGTAGATGGACTGGGACAGTGTCACTCCGTCTATGGAATGAGGAGTGAGACTGTCAGACCGCCCCGCACCCCCTTCTCCAGCAGTAGACAAGACTGGGACAGCATCTATGGGTAGCTTGTGCCATTCGCTGTCAGGGAACAGAAAGGAGGAGTTAGACTGTCTGTGCACCCCCGCCCCCCCACCCCCATCAGCAGATGGACTGGGACAGCGTCACACAGTCTATGGACAGCTTGCACCATTCGCTGTCAGAGAACAGAAACAAGAAGACTACTGCTGAATCGCCCCCACCCCCTACCCCCCTCCCCCCCCAAAATAAAAATATAAAAAATAAATAATTAAAGGTGGCATGCATTTTATGTCTCCATTCTGCTAAATGTAGAAAGCCCCCAAAGTTAAATATGAGCTCTCTTCAGAGCTGTGCACACATTAAAATGTGTGTTTCAGGTGATTTTTAAGTCTAATTTACGTGGCTGAAACTTACCTGTTCAGAAGTACATCGTGTGACACACACGCAGGAGCAAAGGCAGCCCTGAAAGCATAAGAGGTTTCAAAATGACTGGACTGTGGACTGACAATCAAAAAGACCAACTGCAAGCAACAGAAGAGAGAGCAAAAGGTTAGAGATATCAAGCAGGTATAGAGAACAGAAAGTAAAACAATTTCATAACTCAAAGACCAACTTGAATGCTGGATGGAGGAGGGTCAGGAGGGTAAGTAAGTAAGTAAATTGGTGTTTTACGCCCAGTCTACTTACTTACTTACCCTCCCAACCCTCCTCCATCCAGCGTTCAAGTTACTGACTGATTCTGAATATTATAACGCCCATTCAACCCGAAGGTCATAGGGCAAAACGTAAGTCACATCATCAAATCTGAAGTAAGGAGTAAAAGTCTGATTCTCTGTTCATGTTACACACCACTCACTTTACGGGTGAAGAGGACTGGAAAGAAATAAAGTTGGATGAACCAAGAAGGCTAGATACAGAAACACAGACAATTCCTAGCAGTGGGCAGATCATGCAAGGCTATGATCTGACCTACTCCAGGTTTAAAAAAGAAACTTTGATCTCTCTGGGCTCTCAGCAAATATAACCATGACTCTGTGTCAGCGCCCCTGTGTTTGTCCCTAACATGTCAGCCTCACATTTGAGGACATTACACCCCACACCGTCAGTGCCCATTCCACCCTCCCTCCCACACACTGACGCCCACCATGGATTGGAACATGTGAGCGCATAAACTTGAATGAAGAAGGCAGAAGCACAAGAATGAGTGAAGAACAAAGAGAGATGTAACTATGTAAACCGGGCCTACTCACGACGTGTTCATCAGTGTGGCCTTGACCTTCTCTCCAAGCTGCAGAAGGTAACGCCACTGGTCACGGCTGAGGTCCGTGCCCCTGGTCTCATCAAACACGTTGTTCACCTTGATCTGCGCCGCATCGTACAGGTTCTGAACGATGTACACCTCAGCTGCAATGCACAGTACCACAAGGAACCTGAGCCTTGACTTGGGGACATTTTTGTTTTGTTTTTAATAGAAATTTATATTGGTGCAGCCTGCTGATACGTGTTATTAGCATGATAATGGTAAAATCAGTCTAATATCTCTTATGTAAAAAGACTGCGCTATGGTGGAAATTCCAGTTGCAAACTGTCCTACACTTGGTCCCAATGATGGCAGCCACACAGAGATTAGCTCCAAATAACAGGCTTGCTTAGAGCGGCCCACGTGCAAGTCCAGTTCTTCTTCTTCTTCAGATGTTGCTTTACGTCCACAGAGACCATAAGGACTGTTAGGGATGGAAAGCCCAGGACGGCCACTTCGACTTCCACACAGCTCCCGAGCTCCGAACAATACAATGCCATACAACTTTATTAGCTGTAGTGGTGCACAGACGTTTGCTCTCTGGCATGTGAATTGACGAGCCTGGGGTTTGCTGAAGAGTTAATCCCCCTCATTGAGTGCTTATCTCTACCTACAGAGGTCTCCACGCTGTTGTAAAGAAAAACGGAGCAGATAAAGACAGGTGTTGTTGTTGGAGAAAAAATCCAGATGTTCTGATCAACAATTACGTCATATGCAACAGCACAGGTCATTAGAGTTGGAGATAAGATATATGGGAACTGAGCATATTTATGCATAAATAAGGGAATGCCTCCCCCCTACAGAGGTTGATAATCCAATCGACCTTTGATGAAAGCTGGCTCGATGGGGAAGGTACAGAGACATACTTTTCAGGGTGGGGTAGAGGCGGTGGCCGAAGTAGCAGCGCCAGACTTCAGTGGGGTACTGTGAAGAGCAGACTCTGGGTAGGCGGGGCTCCCACAACCTGGTTGAAGACAGAAGAAATAACCATATTCATTCACCGCACTGAGTGACCGGTTCACCTTGACTGGTGATTTCCGGTATTCTACCATTTAAGATCAGCATATACCACTAAACAAATCATCAATCGGTCAGACTGTTACTTTTTTTGACAAGTTTTCAACAAAAAGCAAACAAAACAAAAAACACTGCACAGAGCACAGAGAGAGAGAAAAAGAAGAAGAAAACAGAGAAAGAGAGAGAGGGGGCGCACACACATGCACCTGTGTGTGTGTGTGTATGTGTGTATCTGTGTGTGTGAGTGAGTGTGTGTGTGCATGCGTGCATGCGTGCGTGCGTGCATGCGTGCGTGCATGCATGCATGTGTGTGTGTGAGTGTGTGTATTCATGAATTCATACAAGCATGGTCAAACTCACTGTATGCCCCTCTGTATGCTGACGATGGGTGGGCAGCTGTAGGCATTGTGACAGGGTCGACCCCTGTACGGTTCATTGTCTAAGAACCAGCCAGCATCCACCAGGCCACGGACCTCCACCTGTGGGGCCCGTGACTTGACGAGGTCCGCGATGCGGTCAAGGTTGACCAGCACACCTGTCCCGCCAGCACTGTTGAGTTATAAAAATCTTTGAACTTCGGAACATGGTGCAATGTGTCAAAACAGAACCTCCTAACCCTACAAGACTCAAGCACCTTTCCAATAGAGAGAAAATCATGAGACTTGGCACGGAAGCATGATGTGTCCACAATGTTTCATTTCACATATTCTCTTTCCTTTGTACAGTGATCTTGATACTGTATTTTTAAGTGCCGCCCTACCCCTTCCCTCCACCACCCCCTGCCCAACTTGTGGGCCTATTTGCCAGTGTGGTCCTACAATTTTGTAAAGACAGTATCTTCTGAGCTGCTCAATCTTTTGTAACCAACTGGTAATGTATGAGGGCGTGCGTGAGCGCACACACTGACAGACACACACACACTTATACCACACACATCACACACATACATCATAAACAAACACTCTCTCATCTCTCTGCTCACTCACACACACACACACACACACACACACACACACACAACACACACACACACACACACACGCACAAACACACACACACACACAAACACACACACTTATACTCACATCACAAATTCTCTCTCTCTCTCTCTCTCTCTCTCTCTCTCTCTCTCTCTCCACACACACACACACACACACACACACACACACACACACACACACACACACACACACACAACACACACACACACACACACACACACAGACTGTGACAGAGTCACATATTAGGGCAATATATAGCTCAGTGCCTAGTACCTGCTTCCAGTAAGGATGAGCTTCTTGGCCTTACGCAGACCTTTTTTCATCAGCTTCTTCATCACTTCCTCCACAATCAGCGATCCCATGAAGGCAAAGTCACTGCCTGAAACATGTACAGCACGTCAATACCAGTTCTTTCATGAAGAGGCAAGTGAGGGGTAGATGCTTAAAAACAAAAACAAAACAAAAACAAAAAAACTTTTTATGTACTAGGAGAATGAGAAATGAACAGTGTGTGTGGGGTGGGTGGGGGTTGGGGGGTGGGGGTGGGGTTGGTGTGTGTGTGTGGTGTGTGTGTGTGTGTGTGTGTGTGTGTGTGTGTGTGTGTGTGTGTGTGGTGTGTGTGTGGTGTGTGTGTGTGTGTGTGTGTGTGTGTGTGTGTGTGTTGTGTGTGTGTGTGGTGTGCTGTGTGTGTGTGTGTGTGTGTGTGTGTGTGTGTGTGTGTGTGTGTGTTGTGCATGTGTTGTGTGTGTGTGTGTGTCATGTGTGATGTGTGTGTGTGGGGGGGTGTTGTGTGGTGTGTCTGTGTGCATTGTGTGTGTGTGTGTGTGTGGGGGGGGGGGGTGTGGTGTGCATGTGTTGTGTGTGTGTGTTGTGTGCGGTGTGTACTGTGTGTGTTGTGATGGGGTCACATGTGCATGGTTTAGTGAATAGAGCAAAGACAAGCATGCGCATGAGCGAGCGTGCATGCGTGTGTGTGTGTGTGTGTGTGTGTGTGTGTGTGTGTGTGTGTGTGCTTGCTGTGTGTTAGTGTGTGAATCGTGTGTATGCTCTTATGTAGGGTGTGCACACATGTGCATGTGTGTGTGTGTGTGTGTGTGTGTGTTGTGTGTTGTGTGGTGGTGTGTGTGTGTGTTGTGTGTTGTGCCTGCCAGACAGAGAGACAGAGACAGAGACGAGAGAGAGAGAGAGAGAGAGAGAGAGAGAGATTTTACTTTTGGTCTTGTTCTTTGTGCCACTCCATGAATCACTTGAACAATAGGGAATCAGCCTGAAATACACAGCAGGAGTGGATGTCAGGGGGTGTTGTGAAGAAATTGTGCACAATGAAGTTGACGCATGCATTCCTAGAATACTCTGTGCTTTGTGACTGTGCAACTTCTTTTCTTTGATTACTCATTACTGTAGTTGTTATTACCTTCAATACCACTACCATCATCATCATTATAATAATTGTAATCATCATGTCATTATACCATCATCAACATTATATATCTTTTCTAAGTTTGACCCTTCCCCCCTCTCTCCCTCCTTTCTTCTTCTTTTTATTTTTATTTTTAACCCATTGCAAACACCAAAGTCAAACAATTGCATCATGCACTGACATCTTGATTTCTGAATCTGAAGACTGAACAGCCACATCATCATCAACAACAACAACAACAACGACAAACTGAAACACCAACAGGATATCTTTGCACCACAGTTACATCATACATGACTTACACCATATTGGCTTGATAGTAGTAGGGGTTTTCTTCCGGATCCCACGATAAGATCCCGGTGCCTAAATCACACAAACACAAACACACAGCATCATAAGAAAAAATGTAGACAGCACGTGCATGCCTATTGCACCCAGATGGGCCCTGTAGGCAGCTCATTGTTTGAATGTTACTGGCTTTGTTAATCTCTGCCGTGTACTTTAAGAGAGAGAGAGACTGGGAGGGGAGAGAGAGAGAAGAAGGAGAAGGAGAGAGAGAGAGAGAGAGTGAGAGAGAGGAGAGAAAAGAGGAGGAGAAGAAAGAGGAGGAGAGAGAGAGAGAGAGAGAGAGAGAGAGAGAGAGAGAGAGAGAGAGAGAAGAAACCAGTTGTAAATCACTTTATTATTATTATGTTTGAGTGAATTATGCACCTAATACAGGTCTGAACTTACTCAGCAAACTGCGTGAAGCAGGCCAAAACTGCACCGAAACTGACACTACACGTGAAGCACGAGTATAACGCCTACGTCACATAGGAATGGCCGACATTGTCGTCTGCGTATTGCATGTGCTCCAGTTCGGAAGTAGTGGACAAAATTTAGTAAAAGGTGAGTTGACTCCTTATTCTAACGATTCACAAATACTTTTGAGGTGTATGCCCCCCTCTCCCCGCCCACCCAGCCACCCAATGGGAGTGGGGTGGGGGAAGGAAGAAGATGCGCGTAAAAAGAAATGGACATTGCGCTCCGAACACGCAATGTTTTGTATGGAGGTTTTTATACGCCATACATAAATTTTATTCATTCATTCACATCATGATACACTGGTAGGCTATTAATCATCACTCGCTTAAGTTGCCAAAGAGCGAAGCCTGCAAGCGCTTTCTTCTTCTTCTTCTTCTTCTTTTTTCTTTTTTTTTTTTTTTTTTCTGGCTTGGGCCCTGTGTCTGGCAGGTGGCCAAGTTGGGACAAAAACTAGCAATGATGACGCTCATGTTGGTTCACGACGTCTCAAACTGAATGAGTGTATGTCCGATGGCGCCTCATTCTTTGCGCGAATGCTCTTCGTCTTCTGCCACGATTAATCACATGACTATTTCTGACGCGAAAGGGGATTGTAAGAACACCAGAAATAAAACTCCTTTGATTCAGGCAACGTAATAAGGGAGCGTACTCGAGGTCTGGAAAATTGCCCCGCAGTTGTAGTTCATGTCTGACGCGGCAGGTCATAATTGTGATGCGTGTGTGCGAGTAGTTTTTCTGTTCTTTTTAACTTAGACTAACAGATGCCACACACACACACACACACACCACACACACACACACACACACACACACACACACACACACCCACGATCACGCACGACACTCACTGAGACGCACACACACACACACACATACACCACTGACGCCACACACACACTCATACACAAACACTACAACACACACGCCGCGACGCGCACACACACACACGCGCACGCACGACACACCACCGCACACACACGCACGACACACCACACCACAACACACACACACACACACACACACACACACACTGACACACACACACACACACTGGGGGAGGGGAAGGAGGAGGGAACATTGGAACAGAGTCCAAGCTAAAACAATGCAAAGCGATGACTAACTTCATTTCACAATATCCTAGTAACGAGAGCAGCATTTTTCCTTTCGGGCCGTCATAAACGTGGGGCTATGTACTGGCAGCGGGTACTGCGGATGCAGAAATTAAGGTCCCATCTGTTGAGAACCCGGAGCTTGAAAATGCTGTTCCCTTAAAGCCTGGAGTAGGTAAGAATATAGCAACGCATGCTTGACTCTCCGACAGGAATTTTTCCATACCTTAATTTCTACCTACGCAGTCCATTCACCTTCATTTTTTTTCTCCAAATCCTCAACCTATATTTAGAAGAGAGAAAAAAAGAAAAAAAAACTTCGTTAGTTTTGTCTTACGCAGCTTGCCGTGTGGCCCGCGGACTAAAATAGGTCACCCTGCTCATAGTTACAAACGGTCCTAGCAGGTTCCCGTGGTGAGTGCCTATGGAATATAAATATAAACAGGTGCCAAAACAGGTGCCAAAATGCCCCTAATATGTCGGCCCGACATTCGAGGACATTAAGCCCCACACGTGCCAAAACATGTTACTGTGCAGTAATAGACAGACACATGGTTGGTTTTTGACGTTGTAACAGTGAATTAGACGAACTTGTGATGTAGTGACTTGTGCTTTCAGCTGGTGTAAAGGCACTTTGCCGGAACGTGTGATTCACGCTGAGGTGGCCCTATGGGGTTGACTGACAGGACGCTAAAGTACCAAGAGCTTGTGGACACGTGCGTTATATTTTGTATTCCTACCTTTCCTGTGTCGAGGCCACTTTCTGGAGCTCATGAAGTCCGGCATGAGACGCCGTCGCTCGGCACAGCTCGCCTTGTCGAAGCAGAACCAGCCACCTGCACACCGTCAGTCACCACCACTCCGGTTCAGTAAAACAGCCTTTAGGCGGCGTGCGGGAACGCCCATATGCGATCTGCCCAATCGCTCCAATGTTCAGTTCCCAAGTCAGCATAGTCATTGTGCATGTACACATGCACGTTCAAAAATTTAATTTTGACATCTTAAAAAAGATATTGCATATATCTGTGGAATTTAGCAACAATTATATAACAAACTTTTATGTTCAGAAGAGGTACGTTTCAGATTTTAAGAATCAGAAAGGTACGTTTCAGATTTTAAGAATCAGACAGGTACGTTTCAGAAAGAATCAGAAAAGTGTTATTTTGAATACGGGGCCCAGAAACCAATTGATAATGTGTTTTTTGAATACTGCCAGTATGATGTGTGCTGGTGTGTGTGTGTGTGTGTGTGTGTGTGTGTGTGTGTGTGTGTGTGTGTGTGTGTGTGTGACATAAAACAGTTGAGTTACGCTGTTCCGTGATGTCTCTGTCTCCTCGAAATTCTGTGCTTTCGCCCAAACGTTTCAAACTTAACCGGTTTCAAACGGGCCCAACCGTATCGGCCCTTCCTTCAGTCACAGCACCAAGGCCTATACTTGTTCGCCGTCATCAATTCGATCGAGCCTAGAGGGGAACAAACATATTTTACGATATACACCCCCCCCCCCCCCAACCCACACCCCCTACTCCGCCCCGGTTTTCCATCCGTGTCTGACATGCCCCTCCTTGTACCCTCTCCGGCCTGACCTACATCCACCGGTCATCTTCTTCAGTGTTACCAGAGCTCAGGAGCTGTGTGAAAGTCGAGGTGGCCATCCTGGATCTCCCCGTCCCTGATAAGCCTTACAGTCTCTGCGGACGTAAAGCAACATTGAAGTTAAGCTCAGGAGCTGTGTGAAAGTCGAGGTGGCCGTCCTGGGCTCCCCGTCCCTAATTAGCCTCGCGGTTTCTGTGGACGTAAAGCACCATTGAATCAGTGTTGCTTTACGCCCCCAGAGAACGCAGGGACTATTAGGGATGGAGCTCAGGTCGTCCTCCACTTTCACACAGCTCCTGAGCTCTGAACAAGGCTCTCCTCTTCATGTCGCTTTATGTCCACAGAGACTGTAAGGACTATTAGGGACGGGGAGCCCAGGTCGTCCTCCTCGATTTTCACACAGGTCCCGAGTTCTGATCAAGGCTCTTCCTCTTGAGTCAGTCTTGCTTTATGTCCACAGAGACTGTAAGGATTATTAGAAAGAGGACGGCCACCTCTACTTTAACACAGGTCCCGAGCTCTGAACAAGGCTCTTCAAGTTTAGTGTTGCTTTACGTCCACGGAGACCGTAAGGACTATTAGGGATGGAGACCCAGGTCCGCCTCCTCCTTCACTGACACAGCTCTTGAGCTCACTTCGTTGTCGCCCCTTCATACCCGACATCGTGTACATTTCAGAAACTCAATCAAATAATAATAATGGACATTTTTAAAGCGCCTACCCCGCGGCTGAAAACGCTGAACAAACATAACACACATATGTTATCCGCAATTTACTACGTGCAAGATGCACACACACACACACACACACACACACACACACACACACACACACACACACACACACACGCGCGCGCGCGCGCGCGCGCGCGCACATACACACGCACACACGCGCGCACGCGCCACACACACACACACACACACACACACACACACACACACACACACACACACACACACACAGTTCGTAAATGTAAATGAATGCATAGATTTAGTCACATAGAGACGAAGTCCAATGCCTCGTGCTTGTTATCAGTTTATTGCCTTTCCTATCTTTTCAGTGTTTTCTTCCAGACGTACTTTGTATTTTCTGCTGTCTTCCTCTGCCGCAAGTCCCTGTTTATTGGCTGCTTCAGTTGGCTGTAAATTGTGTGTATTTTCTGCTGTCTTCCTCTGCCGCAAGTCCCTGTTTATTGGCTGCTTCAGTTGGCTGTAAATTGTGTGTATTTTCTGCTGTCTTCCTCTGCCGCAAGTCCCTGTTTATTGGCTGTTTCAGTTGGCTGTAAATTGTGTGTATTTTCTGCTGTCTTCCTCTGCCGCAAGTCCCTGTTTATTGGCTGTTTCAGTTGGCTGTAAATTGTGTGTATTTTCTGCTGTCTTCCTCTGCCCCAAGTCCCTGTTTATTGGCTGTTTAAGTTGGCTGTAAATTGTGTGTAGTCAATATACTCGTGTGTGTGCGTGTATGCGCTTAGGTTAGTCTCTCCGGACAAGATTCGAGCTGTAAAAATACTTTAATTGTTATTATTATCTATTTTATCTGCTTGTGGGAAGCCGTTTGGGTCGCCTTACGCCAGACATCTAAGGCTGCGACAGCCACACAAACAGAGCTACCGAGCACTTCCAGGTTTTTATTAAAACACACACAAGCTCTCTCTCTCCCCCCCCCTCTCTCTCTCTCTCTCTCTCCCCTACCTCCCTACCCCCCTCTCTCTCTCATCAGTATAATAGTTTTCACGGAGAAACCTTAATTTTTTTCTTCTTACTTTTTTTATTTAAAATCTTTTTATATAAGAGATTTTAGACTGACCTTACAATTAGTACGCTAACATTAGTAACAACATGTATCAGCAAGCTGCACTACTAGAAATTTATGTTAAAAGAAAACTAAACAAAAAGAAACAAACAAAAAACCTATTTGTAGTCAATAAACAACCATATATAACGTTAGATTTGGACCTAAGGGCAGTTTCACGAGAGAGAGAGAGAGAGAGAGAGAGAGAGAGAGAGAGAGAGAGAGAGAAGATCAGCGCCGACCAGAAACATTCTTTTCCCTAGAGAGGAATGCTTAGAAGAGCAGAAACAGCCGTGAGATCTCCAAAACGCTCTTTTCTTCCTGAACCTATCTAATTAGCGCGTAAAATCCGGCATCAAAGGCGAGCAAAGACACTTGTTTTCTACCATGTGTACTGATGCTGATCATGCACCCGTTTCACCTGTCAGACACCTTACATTTGGCGCGTGCACGGTAACGTACCTGCGGCTCAAAGATCGTAGCTAATTGTACGTAGAAGGGGGGAAATTTATCAGACCGGCTTTAGGTGATGCTGCTGACTTCAAAGACAATCATGGAGCGAAGCAGACAAGGCGCCTCTCCCTCCTCTGTCTGTGTTTGAAACGGGAACAGTTCGTAAATGGAGCAACAGAGGCACCTGTCCTCTGTGTGCGTTTGAAATGGGAACAGTTCGTAAATGGAGCAACAGAGGCACCTGTTCTCTGTCTGCGTTTGAAATGGGAACAGTTTGTAAATGGAGCAATAGAGGCACCTGTTCTCTGTCTGCGTTTGAAACGAGAGCAGTTTGTAAATGGAGCAACAGAGGCACCTGTCCTCTGTCTGCGTTTGAAATGGGAACAGTTTGTAAATGGAGCAACAGGGGCACCTGTCCTCTGTGTTTGAAACGGGAACAGTTCGTAAATGAGCAACAGATGACGCGAGGCGACGTTGGCGTCTTTTGAAGCGATTTGTTTTGACCGTGGCAGCAGACAGACCTGACCAAAAAGAACCCTCCACCCAGCCCCCCACCCTTTTTCTTCTGCTTGTTGTAGTTGTTGGTGTGTGTGTGTGTGTGTGTGTGTGTGTGTGTGTACGTGTCTTCGGCGTCGTGTGGCTGCTTTTGTGGTGTGTGGTGTGTGTGTGTGGGGTTGTGTGTGTGTGTGTGCGCGCGCGCGTTCGTTCGTGTGTGCGTTCGTTCGTGTGTGTATGTGTGTGTGTGTGTTACAGTTGCTGATTAGCTCCTTTGTGCGTTTGCTTGCTTGCTCGCTTGACATTTGGAAAATCGGTCAGTGGCGACAGACTGGCAGAGGAGCGTGTGAATTATCAGCGCAGCTCACCTAAGAGAGGGTGGTGGTCCCGAGACTCATTACCTCTCAGGTGGGAGCGTCAACGCTCACCTGTTCTGATCAAAGAAACCGCCCGCGGGAGCCGCACTATAATCTCACCTGGCCGATACCTGGCCCTTGTGAGGTAGCGGTGAGTGCCGGTAATCAGTACAGGTACAGATCACCTTGAAAGGTTCGCACCGCTTGGCGCCGCGGCCGTGTCTGTAGTGGTCAGATCCCGTTTGATGTGGTCACCTGGAGATGGATGGACCTGCTTGTCCGTCCTTGTATCTCGGCTCGTTACATCTCTCTCCCTCTCCTCCCCCTCTCCTCTTCTCTCTCTCTCCCCTCTCTCTCTCTCCCCTCTCTTTTCTCCCCCCCCTTTCTCTCCTCTCCCTCTCTTTTCTCTTTACACACACACACAAAAAATCTCTCTCTCTCTCTCTTCCCTCTCTCTCTCTCTCTCTCTCTCTCTCTCTCTCTCCCTCTCTCTCTCTTCTTTTTTTCCTCCTCCTCCTCCCCCCCCACACCCTTCCCTTTTCCCCTTTTTTTTTTCCCTCCCTCCTTCCTTTCCCCCCCCCCCCCCTCCCCGCCCCCCCCCCCCTTTTTTCCTTTTTTTTTTTTTCCCTCCCCCCTCTTTTCTGCCCCCCCCCCCCCCCCCCCCCCCCCTCCGACCCCCCCTCTCTCTTTCTCCTCCCTCATTCCCACCCCCATCGCGCCTCGCTCCCTAATATTTTAACGCCACTCTCACCAAATTAGCAAATCCGAAAGAGTGAAACGACCCCGAACAATTCCGTGGCCATATTATAGACATGCCTTACTTTCTGGTGCAGCTTAGGAGGTGGTCCCTTTGTAGCGCTTTCATTATCTCTTTATGAAGAATGTTACCATTCAGAAAAGTTTAAGGGCTTTGGCAGCAAGTGTCTATTATTATTTTCTGTGTATAATTATACGGTGTGTGTGTGTGTGTGTGTGAGTGTGAGAGAGAGTGCGTGCGTGCGTGCGTGCGTGCGTGCGTGCGTGTGTGTGCGTGTGTGTGCGTGTGTGTGTATGTGTGTGTGCATATATATATATATATATATTATAATATATATAATATATATATAAAATATGTGTGTGTGTTCTGCTCTCTCTCTCTCTCCTCTCTTTTCTCTTCTTTCCCTCTCTCTCTCTCTCTGCCTGTGTCCACCAACATAAACTTGACCGCCCGTCCCCCAAAACAGTTGTGGACCATCACAGAGATGGCAAGGGTGGCGCCTACTGTATCACGCTAGCCCACGGGGAACAAAGATCATAAATACACGTATTTATAAAGATCATGAATCATAAAGATTTATTATACACGTATTTATAAAGATCATAAATCATAAAGACGTATTATACACGTACTGATAAAGATCATAAATCATAAAGACGTATTATACACGTATTTATAAAGATTATAAATCATAAAGACGTATTATACACGTATTTATAAAGATCATAAATCATAAAGACGTATTATACACGTATTGATAATCTTTGCGGGAGTAATAGCGTGGCCATGGCATGGATCTTGGCGAGGGCTGCTACAGGGAATGGAACCTCACAAGGCAACTGTTCCAGACCTGCACTGTACCTCGTCTCTCTTTACCACCTCCACAACATGCCCACACTCCGAGCATCGCTTTCCGGCACCTTCCTCCAAATATTGGTTTTATTTGAGCTGGCGTAAGCAACATGGTCAGTTATAAAACAAACGTCTGATAATTATAATTTGAGTTGTTTGTAACGAACTTACTACTGTTTGAGCACCAACAAAAAACGGCTCGTTAACTGACAGTTTTCTGGAACCTATGACGTAACTACATACGGCAGTGGTTGAAGGAAGGACGTCGTAAACCAGTGCTTGGAGTTTAAAACATGCTCTGTGGAGCCGAACAGAACGTCACAAGGCAACTGTTTCAAGTCTGCACTGAACCTCGACTCTCTTCACCAGCTGGGCCGAACAACTCTCAAGTGTGTGTGGGGGGGGGGGGGGGGGGGGGGGGGGGGGGGGGGGGGGGGTTGTGGTGGGGGGGGGTTGTTGTGGGGGGGGGGTTTGGGGGGGGTTTGGGCCCGGGGGGGGGGGGGGGGGGTGTGTGTGAGGGGAAAAACGAGAACTGCTGCGCTTTTTTCTCTTCACAATTCTTCACTTTCCACTTCCTTATTAACATCATCATCATCATTTGGTGCAGGTAGTTCAGCCTGTCGAATTGGGCCCAGTCAAAACAAAAGGGGTATTTTAATGCGTTAAATAGATCGGTAGGCCAATTCAACAGGCTAGTCTTAGTCTATTAAACTGACCTCAGCTGACATTCAACCCAGCCAGCCAGGCAGTCTGGCTCTCTTGCTAGGGCCAACAGGCTAGTCTTAGTCTATTAAACTGACCTCAGCTGACATTCAACCCAGCCAGCCAGGCAGTCTGGCTCTCTTGCTAGGGCCAGATCAACAGGCCTCACAGCTAGTCGGGCAACACAACAACCCTAAACCGGCAAAATCCAATTATCATCATTATGATACAACGTTGTTTCACATCTCTTCCTCCTTCTCTTCGGTCGTCTCGTAGTTGTTTTTGTTGCTGCTGTCATTGTCGTTTTCCTCTGTCGTTTGTGACGTGTACACTCGTACACTCTGTACAGTCGTACAGAAGAAAAGAAACAAAAATTTAAAGGGGGGGGGGGGGGAAGAGAGAGAGAGAGAGAGAGAACACGACTAAAATATTTATCCCGTTCATCAACAGATAGATACAGCTGTTTACCCACAATTGTCTAGACGCTTATAATTATTGACAATGGTTCCTTTAATTCCGCATTCGCCTTTTCAAACAGAGTCTGTCCTGCCACTAGAAAGGAAGTTATCTGGAAATCTTGATTGGCTCTTACTTGCACAGTTCTTTGAACCGATTCCAGTCGCTCCTTTCAACTCACCTTCAAGAAAGACAATCCACTTTGAACTGCTGTGAGACTTGCGTATGTAGTAGCTGGAACACAGACACAGACAGCACAGCGTTAATTACTTCTGCTACCCTCACCTCTTTGGCTTTGCCGACGAGACAAAGGATGGTAAAAGATCAGAGAGAAAAAGGAGAAAGGGGGAGGGGGGGGATAAGGTGGGGTGAGAGAGGGGAGGAAGAGAGAGAGAGAATGCTTAATCTGTGTGTGTGAGTGCGCGCCCACGTGAGAGAGAGAGACAGAGAGACAAACAGACAGAGAGAGAGAGAGTGTGTGTGTGGGCGTGCGTGCGTGCATGCGCGCGTGCCTGTGTGTTTGTGTGTGTCTGTGTGTGTCTACCTGCCTTCCTGGCTTTCTTGGTTAGTTGTTAGGTTACATAGCTAAATGTATATTAGCACGTCAGTTCAGTTCTAGTAATAGTAGTATTGTTACAGTCATTCATTCATTCATGAGAGAGAGAGTGTGTCTACTCAGCGTGTGTGCGACGTGTACGTGTGTGTGTGTGTGTGTGTGTGTGTGTGTGTGTGTGTGTGTGTGTGTGTGTGTGTGTGTGTGTGTGTGTTGGTTAGTTGCCCGGTTTACGTAGCTAAACGTATCCGTAGAACCTCAGTTCAAGTTCAGTTCCAATTTTATATTAACGAACAGTCTTTCGTGTGGATAGTAAACGCGAGTAATTCGACTCCACAGAGACTTGCCCCTATCTGTCAAAACCCGTCACTTTTAAAGCTAAAAAGAACCTAAAAGGGCATGACAATTAAGACCTGCAGCGCGGGGATCAGTCGGCAGCGATAATTGTATCAGTGCGAGAGGGCAAAGGAGCGGGCAGCATTTGCTGACCGCTGTCCTGCACCGGGCACCTGTCGTTCTTTGGAACCGCAGGCGGCCAACATCAAAAGAGTCGGTGCGGATCAAAGACTCGCTGGCGGTAAAGGTGCACTCGAAGCTGGCCAGGTGAACATCCATCCCGGTGGAGATGGGGGAAAAGCAAAACGCAAAAGCCGAAAACGTATTGTTTTCCTTCCAGGTGGATTTTTTGTTTTGTTTTTAAATACATAAACCTTCCTGCAGTCTATGTCAAAGCATGCAAAGCTTTGAAATACTAATGCTTTTGTTTAAATGGAATGAAAGGCTCTTCTTGTTCTTCCTCTCGGTGCGCTGAGAGTCCTTTCTGTGGTTTAACCCCGGAGGAATTTTACTTTTGGGGGAAAGCGAGCAAAGTGGAGAGAGAGAGACAGAGAAGACAACAGAAACGAGCAAGGCAAAAGACAAAAACAATGACACAGAGAGACAGAGACAAAAAACAGAGGGGCAGAGACTGAGAGAGACAGAGACCAGGGGTGGGGGTGGGGAAGGGGGTTTGAAGATCTTGAATGTAACTACATAAGTGATTGATGAAGTGATTGATGGGTGTTCGCAAATGTTCAACCCAGAAGCCCTAGCTCAAAGAGCTTGTTTGTTTTGGAGAGGGGAAAACAAATAGTCTGAATACGTGCAATATTCATTATCCTGAACTTGTTCACGGCATCATTGGGAATACAATGAAGACAATAGTAAAACCAGGCGCAAAGTGTGTGAACAAAAAGCAGTAGCGAGAGAGGAATTCTGTTTTGTCTGCACAGTCCTCTGTTTGAAGTCACTCTGCAAAGGCCGTTCTGGGATTCCCACACCGCCGGAGGTTCTTGTCTGACGAAAAACTTGCTTTTGAAGCCTTTGGTTTGTGCCAGGGAAAAAGTAAGTGGGAAAGTCTGGCCCCCGTGCCTTTTTGTCCCAGAGTCGAAAAAAAGAAAGAAAAAAATTCCTTTGAAGAATTCATTACTGACAGCGATGTTTGACTTTCTCAACGCCATCAACTCATCTTGATTTCATTTGGCTCACCTTTTTGAAGAGACAAGCGCGCGACTGCCGAAGCCATCAGATCGAGAACACACAGAGCTAGCCCAGTGCTACCGATCAGCGCGGAGACCGAGATCGTGCTTTCTACATCAAGGTAAATACCTCCGGGCCTCGCCCCCAGCCACCTCTTGTAGTCCGACAACAGAGGAACTGCCGCGAGACGGTATGAAAGAGGTGAGGCGGACTTCCGAGAGAGTGTGTGTGGTTATTCACTCTTTGTCTTTGACGTTGACATCAGAGGGAGACTTTGGCACTCGGCTAAAGGCTCGGCGTAGCGGAGTTTTGATAAAGCGCTTACCACGAGCTCTTCACGCATTGCAACAACAATCAGGGGAACCTCCACGGCGAAGTCCTAAACCTCAGCCCTGTTGCCCTCGCCTGGCAGAAAGACGCACCGTGGCCGATAGGTTAAACCAGATTAAAAGGTGGACGATTTACTGTCTGATCCTCCCAAACAGATTTCACTTGTTATTATTGATCGCTTTTATGTAGCGCTGTTCTCTGCTGGAGAGCAGACCCACTGTGTTCATGTCGCATGTGATTCTGAATGAGCGACTGTCCTTTTACAGGCGTTTTTCAATATCCACCGAAGTGGTGTACTGTCAACGCTGTTTTGTTGTTACTTGGCTGGTGCCACGTAAAACAGCTGCGGTTTCGGCGTAGGTTCTGTGTACACCATACAACCATGCACCAGTTTACGCTGTCACTTTATTCAAAGTGGGTAGGGAGCATGTGTGTTTAGCTGTAACCTGCCATCTGCATTTTCGACAGAATGACCGGGTCTTTTATGTGCTACTCCAGTAACATGGAGGTGGAACGAATACCGAAATAAGTGTCAGCACAGAAAGTTGACCCCGGAGAAGAAAATTCTCCCGCCGCTCCTGCAGGGTTATCCCTGTATAGCTTAATGTGCGTAAACATGAACAGAGTGTTTCGTGGAAGTGAACGTAAAATCGATCTCAGTGAAGTCGAGGCGTCCCTCGCGAATCCTAACATATTCCACTTTCTATTCTTTCTGGCCTTTGAATCGATTGAATGCGGCTGTTTTATCACAGTTCTGCATCACTGGCCCTCATCCCACCAGCCTCTTTGGTGAAAAGTCGTGTTTTACTTTGCTAAAAAGTCGCCTTCAAAGGGATTTGAGTTCAGCGATAAAACAACAGAAGATAAAAATTAAACAACACTCCCGTGTCTTGAAAGGTCTGAGGGCGTTCAAACCAACGTCACGAGCAAAATCAAACAGCGGTTTCTTGGCACACCAGCACCTTTTCTCCTCGCCCGCCTGTGCTCCGTCGGCGCGCCAGAGAGATATCTAATCTAAAATCAATTACATATTTGTATTAACCTTTGAAGTGAGAGCATCCCGACACCCTTCTTACAGTCCCTTGCCTTTCATCTGTTTTCCGGTCGTTTCAATTGGAAGTGCGATGCGGGATTTAGGGGAGAGACTGTGTGAGAAAGAGGGCGGGGCGAGGTGATCAAACCACGACAGCTGGGGATGGGGATCGCCGTGCAGTTCGTCGCTCCAGTTCTTAAATCAGAATCAAAGAGAAGTTTCGATACCACCCTCGGAGAGAAGAGGAGAGAGAGAGAGAGAGGTGGGGGGGGGCAGAGACAGAGTTTGGCTCGATACCACCCTCGGAGAGAGAGAGAGGGGGGGTGGGGGGGCAGAGACAGGGATTTTGGGAAAGGAGAGAGAGAGAGAGAGAGAGAGGGGGAACGAAGAAAAAGAAAAGGGGGGGGTTTTGGGGGGAAAGAAAGTTTTTTTTCATCCAAACCCTCGGAGAGAGAGAGAGAGAGAGAGAGAGAGAGAGAGAGAGAGAGAGAGAGGGGGGGGGCAGAGAGAGAGAGAGAGAAAAAGGGGGGGGGGGCAGAGAGAGAGTTTGGCTGGTCACCTTCGGAGAGAGAGAGAAAAGGGGGGGGGGCAAAAACAGAGTTTGGCTCGATACCCCCCTCGGAAAAAGAGAGAGAGAGAGAGAGAGAGAGAGAGAGAGAGAGAGAGAGGGGGGGGCAGAGACAGAGGGCCAAAACCCCAAAACCCCGGGGAGAAAAAGAGAGAGAGAGAGATGGGGGGGGCAGAAAGATTTTGGCTCGTTCCACCCTCGGAAGAAGAGATGGGGGGGGGGTGGGGGGGTTTTGGGGTTGTAACCCTCGGAGGAGAGAGAGAGATGGGGGGGGAGAAGAGATTTGTTTTCCTTGGGAAGAAAAGAGAGAGAGAGAGGGGGGGGGCAGAAAGAGAGAAATTTTGGGTCCCCCCTCGGAAAGAGAGAGAGAGAGAGAGAGGGGGGAGGGGGGGGCAGACAGAGATGGAGGGGGCGGGGCAGAAACAGAGTTTGCTCGATACCACCATCAGAGAGACAAAACATAGAGAGAGAGAGAGAGAAAAGGGGGGGGGGGGCAGACAGAGATGGAGGGGGGCGGGGCAGAAACAGAGTTTGCTCGATACCACCATCAGAGAGACACATAGAGAGAGAGAGATACGGGGGGGGGGGGGGGGGCAGAAAGAGTTTGCTCGATACCAACCTCGGAGAGAGAGAGAGAGAGAGGGCGGGAGCGGGCAGAGACGGACAGAGTTTGCTCGGTACCAATACACCTCCATCGACTGGTTGTTTCGAGTGTTGAATAACTGCTTGCGTGATTGATTGACTGACTTACTACCGTTTACCCTTCATTTACAGCACTCTGTAAATTCCAGCTCATTGACGGGATAATCAGTCACGTGATTGCTCGACTGGCGGGGGTGGGGTGGAGGGGTGGGTGGGAAGAGAGAGTCAAGGGGAGAAAGATTTGGAGAGTATTGGTAAATAACTAACAGTCATTTAAATTTGTTTTATTGGGCGATGGGAGACTGGTGCGCGCATGTATGTTTCCTCGGTGTGTGTGTGTGTGTGTGTGTGTGTGTGTGTGTGTGTGTGTGTGTGTGTGTGTGTGTGTATAAATAGTTATTGTTTGCTAGGTGATTACGTTTACGTGGAATACTATACTTCAGGTTCTGTTTGTTGAAATGTGTGTAAATGTGGATTTTGACAAGTTGTTTATACAACACAGTGAGTTTAACTCGTGTTAGGGAACGGCGCTTTATAAGAGTTATCAGTGATTAGCTATCAGCTCGAATGAATCCTCAGTTTAGCAGTCTGTTTTATTCTTGGATCGCTTTCTCCCATTCAGACAGCAATGTTGTTCTTGCTATTTTTGCAGTATATAAATCAGTGGTTTTTAACACCCAGTCAACCATGCCGGTTGTATCAGCATCAGAGCGAAACACATTTCGTGGTTGTTGACACAAGCCATAAGGGACAGCACATAAATTTACTAACAGATGAGAGATGTAGCAAAACAACATCGCTCTGGAAACCAGGGATGACAATGTCAGAGCGAGCAAGTAGCAGAAGATGCCAGGCACTGCCAAACGACAAGACGAGCATCGTCAGAGAACAAGGCACCAAGAGATAAAAGACCAGGTAACACAGTTCTGAAGACCAAAGTGAGAATCGTCAGAGAACAAGGCACCAAGAGATAAAAGACCAGGTAACACAGCTCTGAAGACCAAAGTGAGAATCGTCAGAGGAAAAGGTACCAAAAGGATTCAGGTGTGGTCAGATGACAGCCCTGGAGATAAAGATGAGCACCGTCAGAGAGCAAGGTACCTACAGGTGTTAGGTGTGACCAAACGACAGAGCTCTGAAGACCAACACAAGCAGCGTTAGAAGACATGGTACCAACAGGTGCTAGGTGTGACCAGATGACACAGGTCTGAAGACCAAGATGAACAGAGTTAGAGGACAAGGTACCCAAAGGAGCTAGGTGTGGCCCAAACCACACAGCTCTAGAGATAACGGTGAACAACGTCAGAGAACAAGGTACCTAAAGGTGCCAGATGTGTCAAACGACACAGCTCTGAACACCCCTTGAAACCAAAAGGTTAAAAGAAAAACCCGTCGGAAAAAGGGAAAAAAGGTTGGCCAAGGTGGCAGGTGTGTCAAACGACTCAGCTCTGAACACTGACCAAGGTGAGCACTGCCAAAGAACAAGGTACTAAAAGCCAAGGTGCAACACAGGTGTGACCAAACGACACAGCTCTAAAGATCAAGTCGAGCAGCGTCAGAGGACAAGGTAACAAAAGGTGCAACACTGGTGTGAAAAAACGACAAAAGCTCTAGAGATCAGGTCGAACAACGTCAGAAAACAAGGTAGCGAAAGATGCCACACAGGTCTGACCAAACGATACAGCTTTGAATACCTGTGTGGACAATGCCAGAGCTGGCAGGCAAAGCAGCAAAAGGTGCAAGTGTCGCAAAATTCAGAACATCAGCATCCCTGGGGAACATGGCGGGCAAGGTTAGAGAGAAGACGAGTGCCGAACCAAAGTCCCAGCTGCAGCCAGTTCCGACGAGAAAAACTAGCTGTCACAGTATCGAATTCTGCTGTCGGTGCTAAAGAACAAGAGGAAGAAGAAGAAAAAGAAACAGGCATAGGGAACTCGTGATGTTAGACCACCCCTACTTTAAACCCGTTTGTTGTGAAGCCTGCCTCCTTCATATGTCAGTGTAAATGAACCTCTTTATCAAGCACCGCCTCTTTCAAGGCCGCTTGTGAGCCGGTTTGGCCCAGCGGAAAGGCGTTAGGCTGGTAAGCAGAAGGACCTCGGATCGATTCCGCTTCGGCTTTCCTCTCTCTTCAAGAAGGTTGTGGTTTGTGGACACTGTCTTGTGACTTTGTCCATCACAATTAATAAAACATTAAAATGGCTCTCATCGCTGCCTGTTTTAATGCAGGAGTCATTGTGGCGACGACAGTGCAACGACAGGTATATAATCTCCCTCTTCCCCCACCTCCTGGATCTTTGTCCCCGCCAGCATATCTTCGGAGACAACTCGGCGTGAAAGAAGTTTAAACCAACCAACCAGTTAACGACCAAGACCGCTTGGTTTTTTCACGGGTGGTCTTGAAAGTGGCGGTCAGCCGCAACGGGTTTTAACGTCCAATCAACCGCCTAGCTCACATCAGGGCAAGACGACGAGGAAGACGAGGAGAAAAAGACGAAACGCAACAAAAGTTGATGAAAGCAATCTCTCCCGCCTCCAAGGGAAGCAACCCAGCCTCCTGTCCGACTCGCCTCGTTGTGTAAGCACGCGCAGAACACCCACCTCGAGAGCGAGGCCCCGGTGAGATGAGGAAGCGGCTGTCTGCTAGATACTGTTTCTAAACCATCACAACCTGTGTTTGTCTGGTGTCCATGCATTCACTCACTTTTAGCTCTCCTTACAAACCAGGGCAGGTGGGGCAAGACAACAGAGGCAGAGCGCCACAATCAAATACTGGGAGGAATGGAGATGGGAATTTGGGGGGGGGGGGGGGGAGAGAGAGAAAGAAGAGGGGAAGGGGTCTATAATGCAAGACAAGTTCTACTCTTGAAACGCGTCTAGAGGGCATCAAAATTACGACCGAATGTTTCGACACTGGTGCGTGCTTTGTCCGATCAAACAGGGTCTGAATATACTAGCATTAGCTGGTTTTCCATTGGGTAACTTGGTGCTTTACGCCCATTCAGCCAGTTTTTCCATAGGGTTGGTCGAGTATGTAACTGCTGCAGGGAAACAGTGTCGAAATTACCTGTTGCACTAAAGAGAAAAGTGTTGTCTCACACTAGAGTGTGGCACCTCAGCTGGAGGAGCGGCGTGGAAAGAGCCGGGAAGCGCTAGACCATCTTCCTTGAAAGCACGAGAGAGGGCCATCGTCAGTCAGACGAACATTGGAACCGTTTCAAAGGCAACATCGGGGAAACTTCTGAGAGACGGGGTGGAGCGCGTATGGGCTTTTCCCAGCGCACAGATGCCGTCTTGAACTGAAGTGAACATCATCTTGTTTTCAGATGGTTGTGAGCTGTGCGCACACAGAATAACGTCAGAAGGTTTCAGTCATTCTCAAGTGTCGATTGCTAAGCACCAAACGTTGGACAAGCATTCTTTGTGACTCGCCTAATAATACAACTCCCAAGTGCGTAGATCAGAGTTCAAAAGAAATCTTCCTCTCCACTTGTTTCCATCCTTTGATCAAAACAAGCGAATCTCGCCGTTAATGCTTTAAGTAATTGTATTATTCGGCTTGAATTAGATTTTACGTACGTCACAAAGTGTCGCTCAAGTTAGGCACTCTTGAAGCCAGTAAACGCTTTTAGAACCTTTTCTTTTGGGGGTCGGGTGCGTGTGGTGTTTGGAGTGGTGTGAAATTAAATCAGTGAGGATGTTAGTATGGTTTCCTCTCTCTCTCTCTCTCTCTCTCTCTCTCTCTCTCTTTTCTCTCTCTCTCTCTCTCTCTCGCTAATCCTATTCGTTCGTTCTTTGTCTTGTCTGTCTGTCTTTACCTTCGTAAATAAAATGTCTTCTTCTCTCCTTCTCCCCCCCCCCCCCCCACCCCCCCTCTCTCTCTCCACCTTCGTAAATAAAAATGTCGTTCATTCGTTCTCTCTGTGTCTGCCTTTACCTTTGTAAATAAAAATCTCTCTCTCTCTCTCTCTCTCTGAACACCGTTTGTGTTGTCTGTTGCAACTGGCCCTGTAATCTCTGAAGGGCCGGTGGCACAGGCCAGTATTTGTGTTGATGCCAAAATGTTTTGACATTTTAGATAACCCTCTTGCTCTTGTGATATTGGTGTCAAGAGCTCTCTCTCTCTCTCTCTCTCTCTCTCTCTCTCTCTCTCTTCTCTGGCCAACCCCCCCCCCCCCCCCCCCCAAATTATCTGAGATTTACTTTACAGATCCAGCAGACATCACGACAACAAAAAGAAAGATATAACTACTCTTTAAAACAACTTTGTCCTTTCGAATACTTGACCCCATTACTTGTTAAAATGCGTTTTGGGGGCGTATTTGAAATGCTAATGAATCAGCACGCTGCGATGCCTTGAAGTATGTACATGAAACGGACGTGTGTGTTTTTGTGTGTTTTTTTGTTTTGCAGACACTGAGGATAATACGGGAACCTGTTTTATGCATAGCGAAGTGCTTGAGGATAACGCTGGCTGATGGTCTTTAAACTCTGAATGGTCTTGTTGGTCTTTAAACTCTGAATGGTCTTGTTTCGTTTTTATAGTTTTGTTGACAGTCTACCCTTTCTCACTGACGACGCCCTGATATAACCGTACTGGTTGACTGGGCGTAAAACACCGAATTACTTACTGCTCACTGACGACACTTGCAAGCAGAGGAGTTATAGTTAGTTATTTGAGTTTAACGCCCCGTCAACCGCATAGGGTCTGCGATCCGATCCGCATCAGGACGAATGCATGTAAACGAAGTCCTACACATTTTGAAAAGGAAACTGTAATTCTCCACTTAAAATGGACTGGACATCAAAACCCACATCAACCAGTGGTACTGACTATGCATGATTTCGGCGGTCGGTGTTGTTGCCCTGCTTTTCAGTGCTTTGTTTGTTTTTGTTTTGACAATGTACGATTCCTTGTTTTGGTCTTTATGTAACTGGCTCTGTAGTCCAATGGAGAAACAGCACATACAAGAATACACTAGGAGAGAGAGCCTCCCGTGTGAACGGCCTTTTAGATTTTAAAAATACAGTACACTTGTATTATAATATACATGTGTATTGTATTTTTTTTTAATCTAAAAGGCCGTTCACACGGGAAACTCTCTCCTGAAAGGGGGCTCCATAAGAAAGTCTGGAAAAGAAATCGGTTAGCAGTTACTGAGTTAGACCGGTTAACAGTTAGAGCTAAGGACACTGCTTTCAAGCAACTACAGTAAAATCCTCTGAAAGACCAAATCCGGTTCACGATGAAACTGATTCTTTTGAGAGCAAAATCATACAGATATCCCAGCTTTCGTTTAAAGAACTGTACCAAGATGAAATTTTGCTGAAAGCAAAGTGATACAAATATCCCAGCTTTGTTCTCTCCTAGCATTCCTTTCGTTTAATCTTTAAAGAAGTGTACCAAGATGAAATTCTGCTGAAAGAAAAATCATACAAATATCCCAGCTTTGTTCTCTCCTAGCGTTCCTTTCCTTTAAAGGGAGCAAGGGAGAGAGAGAGGGTGGGGTGGGGGTGGAAGAGCGCTAATACACTATAATCCTATATATATACATTCAACGATGTCCATAGTCAGGGGTTAAACCAAAGCGCAGACCTGAAACTCAGCCAGGGACAGAGTTGAAAACAAGCCGCTTTGATCTCAACCATTGGACAAGCACTCCTCAGCAACTGTTTACAAACACTTGTCGTCAGTGCGCTAAGTCTCGACAGGCCGGCGAGAAAAGCTGTAAGAGTAATGATGAATGAAGGCTGAGAGCAGATCAGTCTTGTGTAGGAGGGAGTACAATGAGGGGTTTCTGATCATCCGTCTTCCGGCTGTCCACGATCAAAGCATTCATTTCTCTCGTCTGGTCGTTGTGGACCAGAGCAGCACGCATGCGCTAGAATCGAATTATGCCTTTGGAGTTTTTGTCATCGTCTTCAGTCATTTTTCTCTCCTTTTTTCTTTTTTTCTTTTTTGTCCTTTGTTGTTGTTTTTTTTGGGGGGGGGGAGGGGGGCAGGAGAGGGCAGGGGGGTGGGGGTGGATCGGAGGGGAGTGGCAGGGCGGCTGTGAGAGCTTGATGCTAGCAGTTATTCGTATTAGTGCGTACGGGGTGACGATCGTTCATAAGCGCCCTCCCTCCCCCAACACACACACACACCTCCCGTCTCTCTCCTTAGCCGGTTTGGCCTAGCGGTAAGGCGTACAGTAAACATGGTGCTTAACGTCCACAGAAACTATAAGGCTTATTAGGGACGGGCGATAAGGCGCTAGGCTGGTTAGCATAAGGACGCTGGCTCGATTCCGCTTCGGTTCTCATCTCTCTTCATAAGTTGTGCTTGCTGGACACTGTCTTTGTGACTCTGCCACTCACAGTAACGAAACATTAACATGGCTCTCATCGCTGGCCATCATTTTCGGTGCAGGAGTCATTCAGGTGGTCACGGAGCAGCGTTAGGTATGGTCTCCCTCTTTCTCCCACCTCCTGGGATCTCGGTCCCCGCCAACACCATTTCGGAGACAACTCGGCGTTAAACAAGTTTAACCAACCTAAACTCTCTCTCTCTCTCTCTCTCTCTCTCTCTCTCTCTCTCTCTCTCTCTCTCCTCCCCCCCCCCCTCTCTCTCTCCCCTCTCTCGCCCCCCCTCTCTCTCTCCCCCCCCCTCTCTCCCTGCCAGTTCCAGCTCAAAGGCGAGATTTGTGTCATTGTCGAAGAACTCGAAACCAAACTGCGCGGTGCACACACCCTTTGAAGCTTTTGAAAGGCGCCAAGTGCCTCAAGTGGTACCATAGTTGGAGCACCAGCCCTGGAAGAAAGGCGTGCTTTCCACACCTGTGTCGGAGGCAGATGTCAACTCCTCAAACTCTCTCGCCCTGCATGGTGGTGGCTTGCGCGCTGCCCCCCCCCCCCCCCCCCCCCCCCCCCCCCCGGGCCTTAAGTCTGGCCGAGTTCGCGGCCTGCGCAGTTTGCCAACCCTTCTCGCCACTCTGCGGCCACTGCTGGATCAAAGAGAGGCCGACACGAGCGACCCTGGCGTCGGTGTGTTTTGTGTAGCGTACGGCCGCTGGTGACAAGATAAACGTGGGCAGTCTCGGTTCCATCGACAGCTCCTAATGGTTTGAAGTGGCCGCACGTCGTCTTCCTGTCTCAGAGGGGGGTGACGGCTTCAGTGCCGGCCCAGTTCAGGAGGACGACTTTCCCACGATACCGTCCCCCCCCCCCCCCCCCCCCCCCCCCCCCCCCCAACCTCTCTCTCTCTTCGAGCTCTCTCTCTCTCTCTGTCGTGCGTTCAAAAACCCCGCCCCCGCCATGTCAACAGAACAATCAGCTTTAATGAAGGGAGCACCAACAGAAGAAGAAGAAGAAGGGGCAGGTTAAAATAAACAGAAAAGGCACCGAACCCATACGCAGTTCCAGAGCACGTACTATGAACATGAACATTTTATTCCAAACACCCTCACTACTTTGTTTTAAACCAATGACAAAGATTTCCTTCTCTCTCTCTCTCTCTCTCTCTCTCTCTCTCTCTCTCTCTCTCTCTCTCTCCACCACCACACACACACACACACACACACACACACTCACTCACTCACTCACACACACACACACACACACACACACACACACACACACACACACACACACACACACACACACACACAATGACTGAACACTCACCCAGCATAGCTGCCGTCATTGCACGTGACGGGAGAATGACGTAACCGTTTCCGTCGCAGCTGCGGCATCTCCGTGTTGCCGCACGAGTGCGTCATGATGGCGATGTTGCGCAGCAAGGCCTGGCCCCGGTTCCCCAGCTCCGTCAGGCGGTCCACGCTCAGCGCGATGTCGTTGGGACTCGAACCTCGCTGGGCCGCTCCCAGGGTGCAGGTGCACGTGGCCAACGTCAGCGCGTACAACACCCGTAGCACGTGCAGCCCCGTCACGTAGCGGGGGCACCGAGCCTCCATGCTACCTCTGGCAACAGACAGGTGAGTGGGCTTTTGTCATCAACAGGTCTGGGAACAGACAGGTGAGTGGTCTTTGCCAGCAACAGGTCTGGGAACAGACAGGTGAGTGGTCTTTGCTATCAACAGGTCTGGGAACAGACAGGTGAGTGGTCTTTGCCATCAACAGGTCTGGGAACAGACAGTGAGTGATCTTTACCATCAACAGGTCTGGGAACAGACAGGTGAGTGGTCTTTGCCATCAACAGGTCTGGGAACAGACAGGCGAGTGATCTTTACCATCAACAGATCTGGGAATGACGCTGAGGTGTTTAACAATGAGGTGGAACACAAAAGTAAGTCTTATCAACGGATAATAATAATAACGGAAATTTGTAAAGCGCCTACCCTGCGGCTCAAAGCGCTGAACAAACATAATATAACGCAACAGAGCTGGGAATGACGCTGAGGAGTTTAACAATGAGGTGGAACACAAAAATGAGTGGCTTTTGCCATCAGCAGGTCTGGGAACAGACAGGTGAGTGGTCTTTTGCCATCAACAGGTCTGGGAACAGACAGGTGAGTGGTCTTTTGTCATCAACAGGTCTGGGAACAGACAGGTGAGTGGGTTTTGTCATCAACAGGTCTGGGAACAGACAGGTGAGTGGTCTTTTGTCATCAACAGGTCTGGGAACAGACAGGTGAGTGGTCTTTTGTCATCAACAGGTCTGGGAACACACAGGTGAGTGGTCTTTTGTCATCAACAGGTCTGGGAACACACAGGTGAGTGGTCTTTTGTCATCAACAGGTCTGGGAACAGACAGGTGAGTGGTCTTTTGTCATCAACAGGTCTGGGAACAGACAGGTGAGTGGTCTTTTTTGTCATCAGCAGGTCTGGGAACAGACAGGTGAGTGGTCTTTGGCCATCAACAAGTCTGGGAATAATGCTGAGGTGTTTAACAATGAGGCGGAACCCAAAAGTGAGTCTTTTGCCATCAACACATTTGGGCAAGAAGACAAATATAACATTAACAGTAAGATGGAGGGAACTACGGTAAGACATAATTAACAATGAAACTTCTGGTCGCATGTGAGAGGATTCCGCCGACAGAGTAAGATGATCTGCCTGTCAGCGCCTGGTGGCGCCACCTGTAAGTGGACACAAGGAGGACGGACTGCACGTGCGGGGAGCTAAAGGGCAGCCCACAATTAACTGGACATGTGAGAGCTCAGCAGCTGTGTGAATGTCGAGGTGGCCGTCCTGGGCTCCCCGTCCCTAATAGTCCGTACGGTCTTCGTGGACGTAAAGCAACATTGAACTTGAACTCGCTGAATAGCTCAGGAGCTGTGTGAAAGTCGAGGTGGCCGTCCTGGGCTCCCCGTCCCTGTGGACGTAAAGCAACACTGAACAGAACTGGACATGCTGGAGAGCTGTGCGGCCGATGGCCAGTGTAGCGCTACTTGCCGTAAGGAACGAAGAACTCATAAACTTTATTTTACTAGGATTGTACATTAGGTTCAGTCAAAACCTAACAACTAGTCCTTGCTAAGTTACTGACGTCTAGGAGAGCTTGAGCAAGCAAACAAGCGAGCGAGTGAATACATGAACGGGGATTAACCGAGTTAATTTTAGCAGTATATCAATTTTCGGGTCTAGGAAGCAAGACTGCAGTTTTCTAGGATTTGCCAGCCCCTGGGGAATGTCATCTCGTCTTTTTGGAACTAGCCCGGCTTTGAACCCGACATGAGACTTGTGCGTGCACGTCGGTCGTTTGTTTCGCTGCTTTCTCCTGTCTCGGTGGACAGACCACGTTTTTCTTTTTCACGTGGGGAAATTGAAAATGTGCCAAGACGTACGTACTCGTAAACTTTAACAGGTGATAGAAGTTTTACGAGTATGTTCAAAGGTAGCATCGCATATTAAATCAGACAGTATAAAAAATAAAAATAAAGATCTTAACTGTGTGCGATCATCTTCTGTCTACGGAGCGTAATGAACATCCTCGTCGATCACTTGCATGTTGACGGCACGTGATACCCGGAGTGTGTGTCGGGGTAAGCAGAGGTATTGTATTTGTACACCTTTTAGTTCGTGGCCTTGTCAGCCACTGGACACCTCTGTGGATGGATTCTGATCACATTTCCTCTTCTTTGATTAACACCCTCAGTATTACCAAACTGAATAATTTACGAGGCAAGAGAGACGAGACTGAAGGTGTCTATAAATAGACCGGGCCCAGGGCTGTATACACAACACACACACACACACACACACACACACACACACACACATCTTGGTAGCTGCAGCAGAAGCGGAAGCGCGTATGATGTGAGTGATTTGTGTAAGCGAGGGCTGAGGGGTAACAAGCGTGATAGAGCGGGGAGATAAGATGGCAGCGGATCAAAGACGTCGCTCACCCCTCACCCGGTGTGTGCGGTCCACAGCAGACCGAGCAGTGCACACGGTGCTTCGCGCTGCGAGCTGCACGTCGTCAGCTAGAGAACCAGGTGCTGCGCCGTGTCATCGACAACCCGCACCTGTCAAAGCTTCTCTCTCAATCTTAAGCCTGCAGCGGCTTCTCTCTCAATCTTAAGCCTGCAGCGGCTTCTCTCTCAATCTTAAGCCTGCAGCGGGTCAGAATACAGCTTCTCTCTTAATCTTTAGCCTTGGGCGGCTCAGAATATAGCTTCTCGCTTTATCGTAAGCCTGAGCGAGTCAGAATATAGCTTCTCTCTCAACCCGCCTGCAGCGGTTCAAAATATAGCTTCTCTCTGAATCTTAAGCCTGGAGCGGCTCAGAATATAGGTTCTCTCTTAATCTTAAGCCTGGAGCGGGTCAGAATATAGCTTCTCTCTGAATCTTAAGCCTGGAGCGGCTCAGAATATAGCTTCTCTCTTAATCTTAAGCCTTGGGCGGCTCAGAATATAGCTTCTCTCTGAATTCTAATCCTGGAGCGGGTCAGATATAGCTTTTCTATGAATCTTAAGCCTGGAGCGGCTCAGAATATAGCTTCTCTCTGAATCTTAAGCCTGAAGCGGGTCGGAATATAGCTTCTCTGTGAATCTTCAGCATATAGCGGCTTCTGTCTTAATCTTAAGCCTGGAGCTGGTCAGAATATAGCTTCGCTTGCTTCGCCTACTGTCAGGAATCTAGCCATCTTAATTTCTGCCTTCCTGGTTCTTTCAACTTCATTTATCCCAGTCCTCCTCCAACATAGTGACGCGTGACATGAACGGAAGTGAACTGCATCTTTTACTTGTGATTTGCTGGGTTCTGTTTCATCCTGACATGACTATTGCGGTCGACTGGGCGCCGACTGTGACTATATCCACAATTAACCAGTCATCGTCACTGTGACGCTCGTGCAGCGAAGGAAGAGTCAAGCTTGTTCGAAGCAGCTTCAGTCACAGAAAGGTGGTACTCTGCTTTGGTTTTACTAGCGATGCTGTTGCAACGCTGTGCAACGCATGTTTGAGAAGAAAGTCGCACGCCCCACGCAGGCATAGACCGATAAGATCGCTAGATCACAGCACTGAGACACGAGCCTTATGTTGTTGTAACGTTCCGAGCTGCACAACGTAGGCTACCTGATTTCACAGCGTCCACTCGCCTTTCTGACAAGTTCAAAATGGCCGACGCAGCAGACGATGCTACGGTTACTCGATTCAGTAAATGCCAAGAAGAATACTCCATCGAAGATGTCGATAGATTAGCGTTTTTACGAATAATGACCTCGTCGAGATCGCTTGGGTGTTGCAGAAGTAAAACATGGCGAATCACATCCAGAATCGGGGCCTGCCAGGCATGCCTTCATCTAATGTTTATGTTTACCGATGTTTGCGCGTGCGAAATACGTCGCAGGGAAGTGAACGAAGCGTGTCGGTGCGCATGCCAGATGGGATTGCCCCGTCTAAAGTTAGCACAAGCGATGACGCGTGTGATGACCACTTTCTTATCAGCGCGAAGTCAGAGACTCTGTTGTCTCGACCATTGTCCGCGTCCATGTATACGAACTTTGCCTAACTCAAAGTCTCGGACTCTAAAGTCAGGGACTTTGGTTTAGGCCTGGCCTACCGTAGTCCTGATTCATAGTTAAGGCCCCTGCCCCCGCGACGGCACGCATCCCGGCCCCCCTCTTGTCTGACATGATAGTCAGGCTCTTCGTCATGCGTGGCCGTGATTTTACTGGGCCTGGTGTTTGATGATGATGCGGGACTTAATGTCCTCAGATGTCGGGCTGACATATTGTGGACAAGGTCCGCTCTCCGATGACCCGTCCCTAATAAGCCATATGGTTTCTGTGGACGTTAAGCACCATGTTTACTTACTTTCTCCGATGATGTGGGGCTTAATGTCCTCAGACGAGGGGCTGACATATTAGGGACAAGGGTTGGTGTTTGGTCGAGAACTGTACAGTGTTCTTTTGCTTGGATAAAGACCATCTGCTAATTCTGACCCCTAACCCCGCTCCCCTCCCTTCTCCCCTTCCTCTCCAGTTAGCTTACTGATGAAAGTAAAGTACGTGTCTTTGAATAGCCGCGTGAAGCAACTGAAGATCACGATAAGACAAGAAAAATAAAGGAGACGACAGCAAGCAAATTCGCATCCGCAAGCTACATTACACAGCTCTAGGCCAATCCAAACGACGGGCCCCCCCGTTCATCTGCAGTCCCGCGAAACCGCAACAGAACCGAAAAGTTAATCAACCGTAATAACCACACATGCACATCGCACCGCATTCACCTGCGCGCACTTGCATTCTTCCCCGTGATCTGTGGCGCGACTCCTGCACGCATCCCGGCCCCCCGCTGTACCTGCCTTGTGTACCTGCCTTGTGTACCTGCCTTGTCAGCGGCCTCCGCGCCGCTCCGCATTGTGGACATGCCACGGTCAATTCCAGCGACTTCAAAGACGCCCAAAATGGCTTGTTTGGTTTCGCGCTTCGTTTGGCCCCTACTCCATCGATTTCACACCAGTCTACCGACCAAGAATGCGAGCCCGGGGTTAGGGGCAGCTCCTTGCGGCATTGCCAGGATTAAATAGCGGAGTGGGGGGTGGGCAGGTGGGGGTTGGAGGAGGAGGAAGGGGGCTAGACAAGAGCCGACCACAATTAGCGGTTGTCAGTGACTTGCGGTCCGGGTGGGGATAAAGGGAGTGACATCCTTCTCGCGGTGCTGGCTGACCGCGGAGCTGTGGGGCGTGAGGCGGCGGTCAGTTTAGGAGCACCTGAGTGAACAGGTAAATGCACCGGCGCTGAACGCTTGCCCGTGCTGGACTGGTCGATAAACTGCCGCGGTGTATTTTCGTCGTCACCGTGTACCTACTGACCTAGCGTGGTCCGGCGTTGTTTGTCTCGCGGTGGCGTAGGGTGCGATGATGTCGCTGTTGTAATTCTGGTGTAAACGGCGGGCGTGTTGTTGTTGTTGTTGTTTTGCCCGTTCATTGTCTCTGTCAACCATGTAATCACTTTGCACCGAAGACGTTCACCCTGATATAACCGCAATGGTTGACTGGGCGTAAAACGCCAAGTTACTTACTTCCTTACTCCCAAGGGATGGTCTTTGATTCAGTGTTGTCAGTCGACTCAGTGTCGTATTTACGTAACTGTTGTTTTCACAGTTCGTTGCTTCTGTCAGGTCAAGCCCTACGTAAACACATTGCACCGAACACTCTCTCGAGGGATTGTCTTTGGTTCAGTGTTGTCAGTGTCGTATTTACGTAACTGTTGTTTTTTGCTCGTTTTCTTGTTCGTTGTTTCTGTCAGATCAAGCCCTGTTGTCAACCAAGTAAATGCATTGCACGGAAGCCACTCCCTAGGGATAGTCTTCGAT
>JABMCL010001052.1:317500-367500 GCA_018857735.1 Alviniconcha marisindica
GTTTTTCTGTTTTCCTTTTCATTCTTGTTTTGTTCTTGTAGTTTTTGTGTGATTGTTTTTTCTGTTTTCCTTTTTCTTCTGTTTTCTTGTAGTTTTTGTATGACTGCTTTTCTGTTTTTCCTTCTTCTTCTTTTTTTGTTCTTGTAGTTTTTGTGTGATTTTTTTCTTTTTTTCTTCTTCTTTTGTTCTAATATGTTTTGTAATCAAGCAAACTCGGCTTTATCGTATAGCTATTATATATTATTTCTTGTGCGTTATCTAAAAGGGGTTCTTTCCTTGGAATGACTTGCAACTATCTGACTCGCTTTTTTTTTCTCGCTTTTTTGGTGGTTTTTTTGGTTTTTGTCACAGCAATTGTCCATGAACAACTTAACCGTGTAATTCTTCGCTCGAGCGCTCAATCCGATTTCACAGGTGCCAGGCTAGTTAGTTGGGTTTTTATTTTTTTTATTTTAAGGTCCCGTCAACCACACATGGTCACCTGAGGACCAAAATGAGGAAGTACTCGAAAGCAAGAAAACTCTTAAACCAGAAAAGACTCCATCTAATGTATATATATGCGTTTTTACGTAGTCACTTATATATACGAATATAAATCCCCCTCCCCTCCCCTCCCCCCCCCCCAACCCCCCACCCCCAAAACAAAACAAAAATCGAGAAGAAGAGAACAAAGAATACATAGTGGTTGGTACGAGAGTTTTTAATCAAATATACCGATGAAATAATCAGCTGGGTAGATAGGGCATATACCTCATGGACACAATAAAAAATATTGCTTGTCAAAACTGCAACTCCTAGCATAACGTTAGCGGCCCTTTTACATCGTTTCAGATAACCTCTTTTCTTTTGGGGTGATGGGGTCTTGAATAACATTTATCAGGTCGGGGATCTACCTTTTCCACTTCTTCTTTCAAACAGCTCCAGAGCTCTGCATCTGATGTTCAGTTCAGCTCTGATAGCATTTATCAGGTCGGGGATCTAACATTCCTCTCATTCTAATGTTACTTTTCATTAGAGCAGCATTAGATACTAACAAGATTTGAGGAACAATTCAACACGAGTTGTCAGAATACTCAGAGTAGGAATTCATTGCATTCCATAACGCTTTCGTAGAATTAGATGAACCTGATTAAAACAGCCAACAGTGAGTAAGTCATCCACCCACAAATTTAGTTTCTGATTACATTGTGCAGTCTGTTACTGTGTTAGCAGACGCACCGTGCGGTGGGATGTTGCACCTGTTCACTTCCGTCAGGGGCTGTTTCTTGTGATGCTTGTCTAGGTATATAAACATCACGAGAACAAATAGGCTGCAAGAGATGCTGCTGCAGCCCAGTGACTTCACTGTCACAGCGAATTACACACGATACAGAAAAACTGTTATAAAGTACTCGCGAGGGCGTCTTGTTTAGCATGCGGAAGAGAAGGAGACAGCACAACAACTGTCGAGTCAACAGGTGGTTTTCACGACTTTCCCTCGTGCGAGACGGGGTTTTTTTCACAGCGAGGTGGGCTAACACTCGTGCCGTCTCCATGTTTTCGCGCGCAGTGGTCTTGCTAACGCACTCTCTCATCACTCCCCGCTAGGCGGCTTTTGATCTTCCCCACTTGCTTTTGCTACACAGAAAATCTTCAAAGAACCTTTGGCTTGCCTCCCTGACAATACGAGCCGATCACTTTCAAAGTTTTTCTGCGCATAGTTAACTTTTGTTAGTCGTTCTACGGCAAAATACGCTTGATCTTTTCTCACGGGAGGTTTCAGCAGGAACAGAGAAGGAAAGGGGGAAGAAAAGAAAAAAAGGAAGAAGAAGAAGAAGACGCGGGTGTCTGAAAAAAAGGAGGGAGAACGGGGGTCTGTTTTTCTTCTTCTTCTTCTTCTTTTTAAATCAGGGGGGGCCAGCATGCTCTCCCTTTGAAGTACTACTTTTCGGGGGCTTCTGCAGGGAGATGATTAATGACAAAATGCCCCATGAAGAGAGACCTAAACGAGTCAATCAATCAATCGGTACGTAGACCAAATAACCTGCACACGCGTGCACTCATGAACTCTGGCGGTCTGCTGGCTAAAACACGGGCGGGGAGGTGGGGGTGGCTGGTGGTGGACTGCACGGTATGAACGATACGGGCTGCTGTCGCAGTCCTCATTGTCATTATTACAGTATCATGGTTCCCAGGGACGTGGACTAGAGCCAAATAAGGACATTATACGGACATTATAAGGTCCAATATTAGATTTTGTAAGGACCATCGCAACAGTGAGGAACACAAAAAATGAGCTGAATTTCACATGCCACGCATCGACCGTACTGTTTGTCCACCTTATCTTTTAGAGCCCACTCCTGGTATGCACTGTCCTCTGGCCAGCAGTCTTGGAACAAACATTTTCCCGGCATCTTCACCGTTAGCTCAGGTTCTTGCACAGTTTGAATTTTGCAACCAAATGGCTGACCCAGAAGTCATCGCATGATCTTGCGACCCTGATTTCGGCTGCACGTGATCTAAATGAACATGGAGGAAAGCATCATCTGTTTCAGACATCATCTCAACCTATGTCCGAACAATTTTGAAATTCTGTAAATGTGTCGAACCATCCAGTGTCGCTGACTTGGAAAAATGAGAGGCTTTTATAACTACACATGCGCATTTTAAGTATTAGCTAGACTTGTAAGGACCATGATCCAAATATAAGGACTTGTAAGGCCTTACTTGGCAAATTCAACTTGTAAGTACTTGTAAGACCCTAAGAACCTTGAGTATTACTCATTGTTGCTTGTTTACGGGGGGTGCTCAGTTGCAGTGTACAGCAGTGTGGAACGAGAGTGTGCCTCTGATGTTTCGTTTCAATGTCGCTTTACGCCCACAGAGACTGTGCGGACTATTAGGGACGTCCAGGACGACCACCTCGACTTTCACACAGCCCCTGAGCTCTGCATCTGATGTTCAGTTCTAATGCTGCTTTACCTCCACGAAGACCATAAGGACTATTTGTGACGGGGAGCCCAGGACGACCACCTCGACTTTCATACAGCTCCTGAGCTCTGCATCTGATGTTCAGTTCAGTGTTGCTTTACGTCCACACAGACCATAAAGGACTAGTAGGGATGGCCGCCCAGGACGACCACCTCGACTTTCACACAGCTCCTGGGCTCTGCATATGATGTCAGTGTGAAGTAAAGATGGCGCTTAACGTCCACAGAAACCACAAGGCTTATTAGGGGCGGGTGTGTCAGTGTGAAATGAAGTGATGCTTAATGTCCTCAGATGTCGGCTGACATATTAGGGACATGTGTCAGTGTGAAACCGTTTTTCACCTTTGCAGTCAGCGCCCACCACCATCCACACGAGGTGAATAACACGTGACCAACCCCAACCCCACCCCAGGCACACAGGCTGCGCCTTGAGTCAGTGCCAGCGATTGGAGAGCTAAGCGCGTCAGCCGTGTCCAGGATGACAGTCCTCTGGGCACGGCACCTTCGGAAACATGTGAGCCGGTTTGGCCGGCGTTAGGTGTTAGGCTGGTAAGCAGAAGGACCTCGGTTCGATACCGCTTCGGCTCTCCTTTCTCTTCAAAAAGGTTGTGGTTTGTGGACACTGTCTTGTGACTTTGTCCATCACTTCCTACTGAACATTAAAATGACTCTCATCGCTGCCCATCTTAATGCAAAAGTCATTCTGGTGGTGAGAGTGTAGCGATAGGTATATTAATCTCCCTCTCCCCCCACCTCCATACCCCCTCCCCCCCCCCCCTTCTCCCCGTCCCTAATAAGCCTTATGGTTTCTGTGGACGTTAAACCCCATGTTTACTTACTTTGGGCACGGGCCATCCGATCGCAAAAGACTTGCCAGCTTCAGTCACAACACCTTGATGTTCGCTGGATGCACGCATACTGTACATAACTGTAGGTCTCCTGGTCCACGCCCTGTCAAGCGTACTGTACAGGTCACATCGGGGCGAAACTGGATGCGCGTTATCTTCCGCTGCGCCTCCTCCTTCTTGCTCCAGTTACTGGGCAGACCTCGCATTGTGGAGAGATAGATAATTGATTTTTAACGCCCAGTCAACCACGACGTTTACAGCTGGGCGAGTTTCACAGGGTGGAACGTTTCAGGTCGGCTGAATTCATGCGCATGCGTGCACAACACGCTTCGGCTTCGGTCCATTCCATTCTCTTTTTCTTTTCTTTTTCACGGTGCTTTACGTCCACAGAAACCATACGGCTTATTAGGGACGGGCGAAGGTTGGGTATCAGGGAGATTATATACCTACGGTTACACTGTCACCACCAGAATGTCACCTGCATTAAGATAGGCAGCGATGAGAGCCATTTTAACGTTTCATTAATTGTGCGGGACAAAGTCACAAGACAGTGTCCACAAACCACAACCTTTTTTTTTTTTTTTTTTGAAGAGAAGGGACAGCCAAAGCGGAATCGAGCCGAGGCCCTTCTGTTTACCAGCCTAACGACTTACCGCTAGGCCAAACCGACTCACAAGCCATTCCTTTTGCTGCTGTTGTGTTGCTTAATGTCCTCGGATGTCAGTTGACGTATTAGAGACAAGCTGAGACCAGTGCATGAGCATGGTTCAGTACAGCTTTACGTCCACGGAAACCAGAAGACTCATAAGGAGGGACAGTCCAAGACGGCCACCTCGACTCTCACACAGCTCCTGACCTCTGACGAGCCATTCCTTTCAACAACAACAAAACTTTCTTATATATATATATCCTTGTGTGTATATGACACCCCATAGTTCAGGAGCTGTGTGAGAGTCGAGGTGGACGTCCTGGACTGTCCGTCCTAACGAGCCTTCTGGTTTCCGTGGACGTAAAGAATTATTGCACCGTGCTTCGGCATTGGTCACAACTTGTCCCTAATATGTCAACTGACATCTGAGGACATTAAGCATCACTTCATCATATGACACCCCGTCCCTAATAAGCCGTATGGTTTCTGTGGACGTTAAGCACCATGTATCCATATGACGCACAATTCTTGGCGGTTAGACCTATGACTGTGTATGGTCGGCTGTGACATTAGGTTCACAAAAAGTTTAGTTCACTCTGTAACTGACGAATCTGCTAAAAATGCTGATTTTTTCTTTTCTTTCTGGGGAGGTGGGGTGGGGGGAGAGGCAAAGTAGGAACTAACTTACCTGGGTAAAAAGTTTTCTTTGACAAGTTGGCTATCAGGTGCCCATGCGAGGTATGGTGAAAGCTGTCAGTGGTCGGTTCACTTGTGGGTCCATGCTGTTACTGTAGAAACTGAACCTGGCCTCGTGCTCTCCCAGTAACCTGGAACATACAAAAGAAACCGTCTACAATTTCTCAGTCTCCAGCACAAAGCATTGCTAGTATTGTAGAGTTGTAGTGTGCATGCCATTGCTCTCTGTGCAGTAGTCTAGGGGAGAGGGGGAGGGAAATGGTAATACTTTATTACACAAGGATAAAGATTTAAGCACAAGTCAGCTTTTTTTTTCTTTTTTTTTTTTAACAAATCTCTCCCTGTCAGCAACACTCAATTCGTCAAACAAGAATACAAATAACTGCGGCAAACTAAAATGCATCTTAAGAAAGGAGAGAGAGAGAGAGAGAGAGAGAGAGAGAGAGAGAGAGAGAGAGAGAGAGAGAGAGAGAACTCAAAACTTTATTACACAAGGAGAGAGAGAGAGAGAACTCAAAACTTTATTACACAAAGGAGAGAGAGAGAGAACTGAAAACTTTATTACACAAGAGAGAGAGAGAGAGAGAGAGAGAGAGAGAGAGAGAGAGAGAGAGAGAGAGAGAGAGCCGTTTCTGTGACAATTATATTCACTTTTCATTAATCATGGAACAGTAGAAGTATCGTGAAAAAGAACCACACACACACACACACACACACACACACACACACACACACACACACACAAAAGTTCGACTGACTACTAGCACCAGCTGACGTGTATTGTTGACCCATGCAGTCAGTCAGTCAGTCGGACGTGCGTCGTGTTTAACGCCGAGCTGTCTCTCCGAGGATGTACGGTGGGGGGGGGGGGGGGGGGCCGAAATCAAGGGAGGGGGGAGCCTAGTGCCGAACGCTACAGTACACTGTCGCCAGCCGACTGATTCCACACTAAGATCGGCAGCGATGTGAGCCACTTGAATGTTTTATTAACTGTGGAGAGCAAACGCCCTGGACAATGTCCAAACACTACAGCTCTGAGGGAGAAAGGTGAGTCGAAGCGGACTGCCACCTGACAGTCCAGCGCCTCGTTAACGCCACGCCAAACTTGCCCACACTTTTCCTGTGAAAAGTTCGGGTGGCTTTCACCCGAGAAAAGTTCGGGTGGCTTTCAACCGAGAAAAAAAAAAAAGCTGCGGCAGAGGCGCGTGACAAAACCTAGCTGACTGGTGATTATAAAAAGAAAGGAAGAAATTATTATTAGAGAGCTCAGGGGCTGTGTGAAAGTCGAGGTGGTCGTCCTGGGCTCTACATCCATATTTAACCTTATGGTTTCTGTGGACGTAAAGCAACATTTGAAGAAGTATATATATATATATATTCCTGGCATGGGAATTCAGGACGCTTTTGGACTGCCGTAAAATGCACCTGACACTCTCTCTCTCTATCTCTCTCTCTCTCTCTCTCTCTCTCTCTCTCTCTCTCTGGACCCTCAGCTTACCATCCTAAATCTGAGGACGCAGAAGAGAGCGTCCCGAAATCTCTCGATGCACTGGTTTAGCTATTTTACTCGGGTGCCCAAACCATCTCCACGCAGTACAGTAAAACAATAATTATGTCGATGTGCCTGTTCGGATCTTTTGATCGTAGCCCGTTTCTGCATTCACTTCTGTAGATACCCTCCTCCACCCCCACCCCCCACCCCACCCCCCTGTGTATGTGCATGCAATACACACGTAATACACTACATAATAACTTCGCTTTTCGACGTTCACTAGTCATTTTTTTCCATTGATTAAATCAAGAAGCATTGCTGGACTCAGTCTGGACACTCGCTGAATATAAGTTTCAAAAGGATATTAAATGAAGTCGTTTTCGACATTAGGGCTTTAGACATATATATTCCCTCGGTGAGGAAGGTGGTATTGACATTGCTGAAATGTACAATAATATCTCGTATACTGGAAAATCTACCAACTTGTTTGTTGTGCTCCCTCCACCAGTATGCGTGCGTGTGTTCCAACTTCTGAACTCCCAACGAACGATTTGAACCGTTGATCAAACGGTCAGAGGCAGCCGGTTGGTCGCTGGAACGACCTGCGCGGTCGCACTGCCTTCAGAAGCCGTGTCACGTGACGAGTCATCAGACACGTGACACTGGTGTCGTTGTCCGCCATACACCTTCCCCTTTAACAGCTTCCGACAGTTCCCCCCAGCACCTGGTCCTTCTCGCAAGGGACGAACAAAAGATGCGTGTGGCTCATTGTGTCCGTGTCTGCCAAGGAGTAAACTTAGGGCCCCAGCGGCCGCTTTTGCCGAGGGCTTCCATTTCCACCAGCAGGGAACGAAGCAGACTTGTGTTTCCGCTAATTGGCCTAGATCTGGTTGCACGTGCGCTTGGGCCTGTCCCTGGACCTGGCTTGCTACTCTCGGCCTTTGAAGTTGGAAGTCGTGTCTGTCGACGTGATGGAGAGGGTGCGAGTGCTGGGAGCGAGGGGCTACAGTTCAAGCCAGAAAGTAGGCCTTCGGGCTACACGGGCCGGGCGAGACTTGTAGCGGGGGATCGAGTGTGGATGGGGAAGGACTGGCCGGAGGAGACGTTGTCGTTGTCAGATGATTAAGAAAGGTGTTTTGCCAACTCTCTGACACAGATCTGGTGTACTGGGGTTGTGTGACGCCGTCAGAGAGAGAGAGAGAGTGTGTGTATGTGTGTGCTTGCGTGGTTTGTACGTGTTTAATGTGTGTGTGGTGCTTGCGTGGTTTGTATGTGTGTGTGTGTGTGTGTGCGTGGTTTGTGTGTGTGTGTGTGTGTGTGTGTGCAGGTGGTTTGTATGTGTTTAGTGTGTGTGTGTATGCGCGCACGCGCTTGTGTGTGTTTCAGTGTGTGCGCTTATGTTGTTTCTACGTGTTTAATGTGTGGTGTGTGTGTATGCGTGCGTGCATGCACGCGCGCGTGGGTTAACGCTTTTGCCTCAGATCATGCAGGTGGTTCCCACTAATCAGACTGCAGCAAGCAGTCTGCAGGTCTACACATCAAACAGCTTCAGGACACAAGGAAGTTGCAGAATGGCCGAACGAAGCAGCCGCTACCCATCGCCGATGACAAGGCGACATTTGTCATCCGCTCATGCACCTGTCCTTTTTTCCAATTAGATTCCAGCGTCAGGCCTCGGTGAAATGTTTTTTTCTGACCAAGGCAGGGCTTAAAAAAAAAATCCAGCGCCGACGACGACAACCACTTCAAAGACCTGGCACTGAGCTTGGTGGTATTCACCCCTCTTCAGCACAGCCAGATCACTCGCAACACCCCGATGAAAACTAATTCTCACTGCCTTTACACGTATCGCTGAAGAACGGGATGAAACGGCGGGGATTCTTTGGCCACATTTCTATATCCGTGCTACCCAGGTGGGTCACGGGATTTTCCTGCCTGCAAGCCGGTCTCCAGCCGCACGGGCAATGAGTACTTGAAAGCCAGGCCGAAATGAAGCGGTGGTCTTCAAAGGCTGCCCGCCGCTTGCCGTGCACTCGTGGTCCCATCGACCCGGGACAAAACGGTTCAGTTTGAACCCGCCCCACCTCGGACAAGTTGGCCCCAACGTGCGACCACCCTAGTCTAGTTCGCAAACCGTCCCCGAGGAAGGATGGCGGTGGAGGGGAGGGGGATTGGGGGGGGTGGGGGGGGGCGAGTCAAAGGACTGACCCTTTGAGCTATATGATCAAGGACACAAAGGCGAACTGCTCTTGCTGGTAAATGGATAAAGTTGGTGATGATGATGATGATGGTCCTGTGAGCCGGTTTGGCCTAGCGGTAAGGCGGTAGGCTGGTAAGCAGAGAGACCTCGGTTCGAATCCGCTTCGGCTCTCCTTTCACTTCAAAGGTTGTGGTCTGTGGACACTGTCTTGTGACTTTGCCCTCACAATTATTAAACATTAAAATGGCCGTCATCGCTGCCCACCTTAATGCAGAAATCATTCTGGTGGTGACAGTGTAGCGATAGGTGTATAATCTCCCTCTCCCCCACCTCCGTACCCCCTTCCCACCTTCTCCCCGTCCCTAATAAGCCTTGTGGTTTCTGTGGACGTTAGGCACCATGTTTACTGTGATGTCCCCAGAGCTCAGGAGCTGTGTGAAAGTGGACGTCCTGGGCTTCCGTCCCTTATAAACCTTCGGTTTCTGTGGACGTGAAGCGACACTGAACTGAACTGATGGTGTCCCTTTCTGTAGCGCATGATGATTCCATTGATTTCAATTCTCTGTGTGCATTGTCACAAAATTTGGTGTGGCTGTTTTTTCGCGCGAAATCTTTTCAAAACACATGCACGTCCTCCTGTTTTTCACCCACCTTAAAGGAACTGCTTCGTATCTGTTAATGTATTGAATGGAGGAAGATCCCTCACCCGTCCCTAATAAGCCTGATGGTTTCTGTGAAGGTAAAGCAACACTGAAACTGAAGGTCCCTCTGTAATTTCCGGTATTACTTCTTGCGTGACGGGATGAAGAAGTTTCAGATAGACTTGTTGTCATTCATCATTATGTCTTCTTCTTCTCTTCTTGACTGGGCATAAAACACCAAGTTACTTACTTCTTCTTTTTTTCTTCTTCTTTTTTTCTTGTTCTCCTTCTTCACTGCTGTGGTCCTAATGGTGACAATGGCGGTAATGATCAGAGGATGATTTTTTTCTCTAGAGACCATGACGGTTATACCAGGGCTAACCGCAGTGACAGAGAAAGAAGAAGAGAAAAAAATCAAGTGTCAAGTTTTCCCCCCGATTCAGTAGGAAGTTTTCAAAATCAGTAATCATAATCATATTAATAATCGGAATCTCTACACCGCCCGTTTTGCAGCAAGCAAGCAAGCACAAAGCGCTTTACATATACAATGAACAGCGTGAAATGCTAAACAGGGAGAAGAAGTTTGTCTTTCCCGATACACCGACTGCATCATAAACTTGTGTAAACTTGTCTTCACCCCTCCTCCAACGCCACCACCCCTCTTTTTTTTTCTTTTTTTTTTCTTTTTCTTTCTTATCTTTTTTGTTAGGCGGGGGGGGGGGGGGGGGGGGAGGGCGGGGGGGGGGGGGGGGCTAAGTGTGCTCGAACCCCATCGTTATAGTCTGCCTGTGTAAGTCGATGGCTAGCGTAATATAGGAGAATGTGAACAGCATTATAAAACCTGCACAGTTTGCAACCATGCTTACAGCAGCTGACGTGTTTGCGGGATGTTGTGTCGTAAACCCCGACCATTTTAGACATCAGCAGGTGTTTTTCCTCTGTTCCTAATTTAGCGCGACGGGCCTTTAATCACAAAGGTAACTTCAAAGAACGCAGGTGTCAAGAAAGGTTGCCAGCGCCAAGGTATCGGTGTATCAGGCGGAGAATCGAAGCGGATTTTGCGGTAAAAGACTGAGACAAGATGCCCTCCTGTATCATTGGCGGGAGCTGCCAAAAGTATCATTTTGTCGCGACAAACATGTGTTTGTCGCGACAAAATACGACTTTTGTCGCGACAAAAGTATGCTTTTCGCGACAAACATATTTTTGTTGCGATAAACAATTTTGTCGCGACAAAAGTTTTGTCACGACAAGCTTACTTCTGTCGCGACAAACACGTGTTTGTTGGGGCAGAATACGTCTTTTGTCGCGACAAAAAAATTGTCGCAAGTCTTATCACAAAAGCTTTATTGCGACAAACACGTGTTTGTCGCGACATAAAGATTTTGTCGCAACAAACATAATTTTGTCGCGACAGAAGTTTTCTCGCGGCAAGCATACTTTTGTCGCGACAAAAGACGACAAACACGACAAACACATGTTTGTCGCGACAAAAATGGTACTTGCGGCAGCTCCCGCCAGTGATACTCCTGGTCGCTTTGCGGTAAACTGCAGTCAGTTTGAGTCTTTGCCCCTTGATGCAAACAGGCGCCGATCCACCGTCACGGTTGATGAAGAACACTGTGGGGTGGTCATTAGTTCTTCGCCAGTTGCACCTGTTTGCCCGGCTTCGTAATAGTAATAAATACACATCTTTCTCCATCATCTCCTCTCTGTGGACCTGACCTGTCCTCTTCGTGGTCCATTGTCTGACTGAATGAAAGGCCAACGTGCATTTGTGCCTCTGAAGCATGTCACAAAGACAGAAAATTAATAAGGAAATTGAAGATTTAAAGAGACAAGCTTTCTTTTTTTATATTTGATTTACGATTTGTCCCAGAAGTCGTAGTGCCATTTCAAGGACGCAAGCGGAAGGCTAGTATTATACGGCGTCCATGTGCCCCTCCCCACCCCTCCTTTACAGCCAGAGGTGGGGTACCGCGAACGCAGAAATTAAGTTGGCATTGACGAAATGTTCGCGTGTCGTATCTCGTTGCAGGGGCCAAGGACCTACATCTATGCGGGTCCATGGTACGGGCGCTGCCGCTTGCGTTTGGCTGGTTGAGTTTAGCTGTAGTACACTGAATTGTTTCCATGCATCTCGCTCGGCTGCTGTTAGTTTCACGGAAGTATCGCCAAGAAAACCGGACGGTTCCCCGTACCTCTGTTCAAGCCGGTCACTTTGGTCAGTGTCATGGGCCAGGAATCTCGTGAATGGTCTTCTTCTCAAACCTCCCCGGATTTTGGTTCTCTTCCCCCCCCCCCCCCTCCTCCCCCCCACCGCCTCAGAGCTCACTCAGTAATTAAGTCAAAGCGGACTGACACGAAGGGAGAAGCGAGAAGGTACTCAGTTACATGTGAAATAGTATACATATCGGTTGGTTAAACTTGTTTAACGCCGAGTTGTCTCCGAGTTACTAGCGGGGACCAAGAACTCAAGAGAAAGGGGGGAATTACTAACGCTACACTGTTACCACCGGAACTATTCTGCATTAAGATGGGCAGCGATGAGAGCCATCGGTTCGACTCCGCTTCGGCTGTCTTCAAAAGTTGTGGTCATGGACTCTGTCTCTTTGACACTTTCTTTCTCACAGTGATTGAATCAGTATCATTAAAATGGCTCTCATCGCTGCCCATCTTAATACAGGAGTCGCTCTGGTGGCGACAGAGTAGCGTTAGGTATGGTCTCCTGCTTACCCCACCTCCAGAGATATCGGTCCCCGCCAGAACCTCTTCGGAGACAAATTTCGTTTCAGTGTTGCTTTACGTCCACAGAAACCACCAGGCTTATCAGGGACGGGGAGCCCAGGGCGGCCACCTCGACTTTCACACTGCTCGTGAGTTCTGAGTCTTCAGAGACAACTCGGCGTTAAACAAGTTAAACCAACCAAGCAAGAGGCCCCCTCTTCGGATTTCGCAGGACTGTGAAACGGGCGGAGCTGGGCAGGCTGCAATGATACGGTCATAACTGTCCGTCCCAGCCCCCGGACGAATGGAAATGAAGAGGAAATACACAAGCTAAGAAGGAATAGACCTCACTACCTCACATAGCTCTCTCCGCTTGGGGTCCAGCAGGGACTAAACGGGTTAATCCGTCTTCCAAGCAGCGCCGTCGTTTGAACACTTTGAAAGTGACGGCGGAGCAAGGTCTTGGGTAAACCCGGGACCACAGTTTTCATTGGAGTAGCGATTTCCTCGGATACTGCAATCGCGTTCGACCCAGTTTGCTCGAGGGTTATCGAGACGTTTATGAACATACGCGCCCTTTCAGCTGTACACTTACTTATCGACCAGCTCCCGCTGCCTTTGATGTCAGCCCGAGCCAAAGGCGGTGTTGTGAAGCGGCGCTGTAAACGGGGCATCTGGACCGGCCTGGGCCCAAGCCCCTAATTAGCTTGTTTTCTCCCTCTCCTATTACATGGGTTAACATATCAAACGAAACAGCGCTTTGAAGTGCGGTCATTGTTCTCCCCCGACTCCCTTCCACACGATACACTGTGCAGTTTTACGTCTTGGTATTCCCTTGTCTGAGACACAAACACGGAGAGTGAATTGTTTCGGGAGAGTGAGCGAGAGTGGCCGGGGAAAAAACTAATGTGAAAACACGAGACGAAAACAGACTGCTTGTGTTGGATGAGGTGTGTGTGTGTATGTGTGAACTCTGTGTGGTGGTGTGGGGGGGGGGGGTCTGAACGTGTGTTGTGTGTGTGTTGTGTGTGTGTGTGTGTGTGTGGTGGTGGGGTGTGAATGCTCCATCTGTTTCTTGAAAGCAACACAGATATGTGTGTGGTATGTATGTATCATGTTCACTGTGCTGTGTGTGGTAGGTGTGTGTTGTGTTAGTGTCTGTGTCGGTGCATTTAGTGTTGCAACTGTGAATGCTCACATCTGTATATCTTAAACGCAAAACAGGAATCATAGGCTGTTATACAGACAACACACTTGCTTCGTAAGTATGTGTGTAATGTTGCATGTCCTCAGGCAGTGACAATTAGGGACAAGCTGTGACAATGCAGCAAGCTTACCCACGGGAAACCAGAAGGCTTTGTTGGACGGACAGCCCAGGTGGCACTGGAATTAAAGTCTCAACCCAAATATGCTTGCTTTTGTGTTTCACACTTCACCACTGAAGTCACGTTTGCTCTTTACTAGGTTTGAGTGCGTTACACACTAATTCGCAAAAACAGGTGCGTGGTGAAATATAAGTCTTACAATGTCTTGTTCCGTGCTAATTAAGCGTACACTTTGTACCTAATTACCAGCATTTAGTGAACGAAAGTTTTTAAAAAAAATCTGAACTCGCCCAGATCTCTTGGCGAATCACAAAAGCGTGATTTCGATGACCAGTGCTTTTAGTATGTATGTGTGGGATCGTACATGTTCATCAAGCCGACGGGAAACTTTTCGTAACTGACCGATAATGCCAAGAATGTCTCTGCTTCCTTTCAAATAGGCTACATATTAGTCAGCCTAGTTTAGCCGAGATTATTTCCAGGAAACTCTAAGCCGCTGACTAATGTAATAGTACTAGGTGTGGATATGTTATACAGTGGCCCAATTTTAGATGGGATACCAGTCAACAGTGGCCCGATTTTAGGTGGGATACCAATACCCGGGGGGTACTTTGTACGTTAACCCAATGCTCAGCGGACTATAGTGGCCCAATTTTAGGGGGGGGGGGATGTTGTGGCCCAATACCAGATAGGGATAATAACGTGGCCCTATACCAGGTGGGAATGCTTTGCACAGTAACCCAAAGCCCGGCGGAGTATAGTGGCCCAATTTTAGATGGTGATAATATTGCGGCCCAATTTTAGGTAGGGATGATATTGCGGCCCAATTTTAGGTGGGGACAGTAATGTAGCCCAATACCAGATGGTAATGGTTTGCACAGTAACCCAAAGCCCAGCGGAGTATAGTGGCCCAATTTTAGGTGGGGATAATATTGCGGCCCAATTTTAGGTGGGAATAATATTGCGGCCCAATACCAGGTGGGGATGCTTTGCATTGTAACCCAACGCCCAGTGGAGTATAGTGGCCCAATTTTAGGTGGGGATAATACTGTGGCCCAATACCAGGTGGGGATACTTTGTCTGGTAACCCAGTGTCCGGCGAATATACTGACCCAGTTTCAGGTGGGTACAATGTATAGGGACCCCATATCAACTGGGGTTACGCAGTATAGTAAACATGGTGCTTAACGTCCATAGAAACCATAAGGCTTATTAGGGACGGGGAGAAGGGGGGGAGGGGTTTGGAGGTGGGGGGGGGGAGAGGGAATTATATATCTATCGCTACACTGTCACCACCAGAATGATTCCTGCATTAAGATGGGCAGTGATGAGAGCCATTTTAATGTTTCAGTAGAAGTGATGGACAAAAGTCACAAGACAGTGTTCACAAACCACAACCTTTTTGAAGAGAAAATGGAGCCGAAGCGGTATCGAACCGAGGTCCTTCCGCTTACCAGCCTAACGCCTTACCGCTAGGCCAAACCGGCTCACAATAGTATAGTGACACAAGGTGGGAAAACGTAGCAACTGACGGTGACCCAACTTTATATTAAACTGAAACTGTCGCCGCGTGGCATTAATGACATTTGCATTCAGACTGACAGTAACTGGGGGCTGCTGAAAGAGCTGTTGCGAATACAACAACGGTAGGCTGCGTCTGTAATACAACAGTCAATTGCCATGTCACTCTTTGTACCATAAATAATGAACTAGCCGGTGAAGTGAACAACCAACCAACCAACTGAAACAACCCACTGAATTGCCTCTGAGAAGCTTTGTCGCCATTGAAACGTTTGGTTTCAGGGGTACTTTACGTCCACAAAAACCATAAGGCTTATTAGGGACGGGAGCCCAGGACGTCCACCTCGACTTTCACACAGCTCCTGAGCTCTGGGTGACTGTAGCTAGTTCAATGTTGCTTTACGTCCACAGAAACCATAAGGCTTATTAGGGACCAGGACGGCCACTCGACTTTCGCACAGTTCCTAAGCCCTGAGTGACTAGCTAGTTCAATGTTGCTTTACGTCCACAGAAACCATAAGGCTTATTAGGGACCAGGACGGCCACATCGACTTTCACACAGTTCCTAAGCCCTGAGTGACTGTAGCTAGTTCAATGTTGCTTTACGTCCACAGAAACCATAAGGCTTATTAGGGACCAGGACGGCCACATCGACTTTCACACAGCTCCTAAGCCCTGAGTGACTGTAGCTAGTTCAATGTTGCTTTACGTCCACAGAAACCATAAGGCTTATTAGGGACCAGGACGGCCACATCGACTTTCCACAGTCCTAAGCCCTGATGACTGTAGCTAGTTCAATGTTGCTTACGTCCCAGAACACATAAGCTTATAGGGACCAGACGGCCACATCGACTTTCGCACAGCTCCTGAGCTCTGAAACGTGCGGACCGGTCGAACAGCAGTTGAAGCAGGCGACCCGCAACAGACCCCACTTCCTAAAGCTACAAATCTTTACCTCTCCGCCAGACCATTTACTGACCTCCCCCCCCCCCCCCCCCCCCCCGATCGTTCCCCCCCCCCCCCTCACCCCCTGTGTAATTCACATGATACAGTAAGTATTGTGCGGTGAGCAGCCCTGCCGGAATTTGCCCGTAGCTAGAAACCAGGCCAGTGTACGTCTCATTTCTGATGAAGGTTGGCCGTGTCCTGTTGTTTTGTGGTCCGGCCGGCGCCCATCTCCACGTCGAGATCAAAGCTACAGTGGGTAGGCAGTTGACAGTCAGCCGCCACTGTCATGATCTCTAAACCGCTTAACCTCTGTACAGGTCTTTTGAAATGTCATGTGTGCGGAGCAGTCATCAGACAAGACAGCCTTTCATCCAGCCAAGACGGTCTGCCTTTCTCCTTTAATGACCAGTTCAGTGGCAGTGCACGCAGAAATGTCAAACCGCTTGGGCAGAGTACTGAGCAAAAAAGACAAGAAAAAGCCGGACCCTATACATTGTGCCGTTGCTTTGTTGGACTCGCGTTCCTCTGATAAGCCAGACTCACGTTCCTCTGATAAGCCGTAAGTAGACAAGACGCAAATCTGCTGGTCATATGCTTGCCAGGAAGCCAAGGGTAATAATATGAAAACAGTTTCGCGGTAAATCAAAGCGCAAACTGTCGAATTCGTTTTAGTTCGTAGTAAATAAAGCGTAAACTATCGAGTTCTTTTTAGTTCGCAGTAAATAAAGCGTAAACTATCGAACTACTGTTGAATTCTTTTTAGAAGTAGACCTTTTAATGGTAAACGACCTTATTTTCTTTCCAGAATTTTTTCTCATTTGTTCTTATATCACAGGCCTAATAAAGTCTGTATCTTTATTCATCGAGAGTCTGTATTTTTATTCCCCGAGAAGCTATACGTATTGCAAGCTTCCCGTCAAGTGGATATTTTCACTGTTTCTGCCATGACCATGAGGTCCAGCGACTGTGGATGACTGGGTCAGCTCACACAGGTGATGCTGGACCTGCGTTCGTCGTCGTTCTCCTCGCTGCCGTGAACTTCAAATTCTGATATAACGTACGTAAGTAAGTAAACATGGTGCTTAACGTCCGCAGAAACCATAAGGCTTATTAGGGACAGGGTGAAAGTGGGGAATGGGGAGATTATATACCTATCGCTACACTGTCATCATCAGAATGACTCCTGCATTAAGACCGGTAGCGATGGGAGCCATGTTAAAGTCACAGGACAGTGTCCACAGACCACAACTTGTGAAGAGAAAGGAGAGCCGAAGCAGATTTGAACCGAAGTCCCTCTGGTTACCAGCCATGCCTTACCGCTGGGCCAAACCGGCTCACGTGACGTGCGCGGTTGACACCAGACGTTAAAACCCACGACTTGTCCACCTACGACAGTAGCAATAAGCCGTGGTTTCAGTGCGGGTCCCCCGCCTGTCGCTCTCTACCGCGTCCCTCCCTCGTCACAATGATAGATACTACGTCTCGCTCATTATTGTGATGGATGATGCAATAACCCTAGCTTTGTTCCGTCGGAACTGTCTCGAACTCCTCAACACTTCAGCGCCGATCTTCTGAGATGCACGCCCTTACGATGCCTTCTCTTCGAGTTTACTATGGAAACTGCAGTTTTACGCTTCTGCACTTCTGTTGTAACTATTCTAATTATATACCATTACATTTTCAGTGACTGGAACTGTCAACCCACAAACCCGTCACCCCCTCCGCCTACTCCTTCTCTTTTTACCATCCCCCCCCCCCTCCCCCCCCCCCACCCCCGTCCACCTCTCCTCCGTCCTCTCTCCCTACCTCGCCATCTTTGTTCCGTCTCCCCCCCCCCCCCCATCCCGTTCCGTTCCCCACGTCTGTGGTGACTCATTGCGTGACTTGCCTATGTTCGTTCATTCATCGGCTGAGCATGGCTGTGAAGAATGTAGCGCTGGCGTAGCTGGAAACCCAAATCCTCCCTGTCTCTCCTTCCTAACCGGCGTGTGAGTGAGTCGTCGCAGCCAGCGCCGGGAGCCCAGCGGTGCACGCATGGTCAGTCCATCAGCTAATCCCGTGACTGCACCTGGCCCCCCGTCCCGCCGCCGCCCCTCGTCTTTAACCTATCCCCACCGCCTCACGGCTGGCCGCGCACCGAGCGGCTTACCCGCGGAGACAATCATGGCGTATTGATTAAGCACGATGAAAAGATTTAAAGGCGCGTGGCTTATAAATGGGAAATAAAGCTTTTTGTGCGTGGCCCCACGGTCAAATAACCGCGTCGGCCACCACGCTCCCCTGTCAGTCAGGGACTCAGTCAACCGTACCGCACTGGCGCGGACCGTGTCAACCTTATTCCGCGGTCCATGATACTGATAGTGCCGGCACGTTCGCGGAGGTAGAGAGTATTGTGTGCAGACGGGGTCGAGATGTATGTATGTAATTTATGTCCTGTGAGCCGGTTTGGCCTAGCGGTAAGGCGTTAGGTTGGTAAGCGGAAGGACCTCGGTTCGATACCGCTTCAGCTCTCCTTTCTCTTCAAAAAGGTCGTGGTTTGTGGACATTGTCTTGTGACTCTGGCCATCACTTCCCAATGAAACATTAAAATGGCTCTCATCGCTGCCCATCTTAATGCAGGAATCATTCTGGTGGTGACAGTGAAGCGATAGGTATATAATCTCCCTCTCCCCCCACCTCCATACCCCCTTCCCCCCGTCCCTAATAAGCCTTATGGTTTCTGTGGACGTTAAGCACCATGTTTAATTACTTACTTGTGGACACTGATGACTGCGAAGAGCGGTGCCAGTCACAGTGGAAGGAAGGTAGGAAAGGTGGACACACTTCACGGGCGACAAGCATGTAGTTCAGTGGCATTAAATAGTGATACTGATCATCTTTATTATCAGTGGGAAAGACATCGTTTTAGTCTGAGTCCGACTCTCTCCATCTATATAATTATATGGTGATGTTTCTTATAGATATGTGGTGATTTTTCTTATCAGATCAGTTCTTTGTACGCGAAGACAACACAAGATGCAAAATGCACCCCCCCCCCAAAAAAAAAAGGTCGTAACTAAAGGAGGAATAAAATACACACACACAAACACACACACACACACACACACACACACACACACACACACACACACACACACACAGAGAAAAACACAAATTACAGTGAATAGGTTGGTCACTAGATTATGAAGGGAAATTTTTTATTAAACAAATTATTTAAAAAATTGATAAAAAAAACCCAACTCGAGATGGGATTTTATGTGTCAGCTGACCACAAAGAGAAGTTGAATATATTGGTAGAGGTGGAAGGGCCAAACACAAGAAAAAAAGGCGAGGACCAACCGTGAAGAGTCTTAGAGAACCGGTTTGGTCCAGCGGTAAGGTATCAGGCTGGTAGGCAGAACAATCTCGGTTCGATTCCTCTTCGGCTCTCCTTTCTCTTCAAAAGTTGTGGTCTGTGAACACTGTCTAGTGACTTTCCCCCTCACAATTAATGAAACATTAAAACGGCTCTCATCACTGGCTATCTTAATGCAGGAGTCATTCTGCTGGTGACAGTGTAGCGTAAGGTATAGTCTCTCTTTTCCCCCACCTCCTGGGATTTCGGTCCCCGTCAGTTGAGTACGTCTTCGGAGACAGGGTTCGCCAAACGTGGAGAGTTTGGCTCGTGAGGCCCTCCACCCTCCAACATTTCTTTCCGGGAGGAGGGATGTCGTAAACCTACGCTCGGCGTTTGCATGCTGTCATCGAAGGCACAAGGGAATAAGAACACTCCGAGCATCGCTTTCCGGCACCTTCCTCCGAAGGAAAGATGTCGTAAACGAGTGCTTGGAGTTTGGGGAGTAAGTGGCATGAGTGAAGAGCTGTCAGTGCAACTGCACCAGCTATTACTGTGATGTTACAGAGACAGCAAGCGCGGCAGTCCGTCCCTAATAAGCCTTGTGGTTTCTGTGGACGTTAAGCACCATATTGACTTACTTACAACAAAGATTATAAAATAAAAATAGGCTGTTTACAAAAGGAGTACGACTTTCTGTCTCTCCATATTTTGATTCCCCCCCCCCCCCCCCCCCCCCCCCCCGTCAGATATACTCTGTTTAACCCCTTCACTGCCGTGTATACACGAACGCCTTAATGCCGGGCAATAGGATGTGAAATTTGAAATCCGTCGGCTTTTAGCAGAAGGAAGGATTTGCACAATATTGAAAGTAGGCCAGGCAAAGTTTCCGTTCACAGGCCTTTGTGTGCACTTTTCAGTCCGGAAAATGTATCGGTTGGGGCAATTGGCAGTGAAGGGGTTAAGGTCTTCCAGATCTAAATATAACGCCTCAACAATTATCTACTACTTGCTGGGGTTTTTCCTTCTCTCTACACTTTGACCTAAGACTATGAAATGAATGTATAAATATAATCTTTGCTTACAACAAGGGCGGCCTTCCCCACTCACTGAGGCACAGGACACTCAACAACTCGATGGATCGGAACCTAGAGTAGGGAGCGGGGAACGACTAGAGCAGGGCGCACTTGTTCAATCGCCGCCGCTGCTGCGGCAGTAAGCGTGTCAAACGGACAGATGGAGGTATTCCCGTGCGCGTGCTGTTACACCGTGTTTTCATTTCTTGCCCCCGCCCGTTGCTCCGTCTTGTACGTGTCTTTGCTAAATGCAGATCGGCGGGCGTGTTTGCAGGGAAAGCAAAACGAATCTACTTCAGTCGGTTGCGGTTTATTTTTCCTGCTTCCAGAATAGGTCTGTAGCACGGTTTCGCAAGCGGGACACCCACTGGTGGCCGGGCCGGTATAGACGTTTGCACTCTTCCGGAATCTGGCCCAGGCCGGTACGGATGTTTGCACTCTTCCGGAATTTGGCCCAGGCCGGTACAGACGTTTGCACTCTTCCGGAATCTGGCCCAGGCCGGTCCAGACGTTTGCACTCTTCCGGAATCTGGCCCAGGCAAATAACGAGGGTCCCGTGTATTTCAGGTCCGCGCAGTTGGAAGATTCAACGAGAACTGGAAATTGGAATTCTCAACTGACGCGGCGACAAAAGTATACGTAAACAGTATATGGTTAAGTTAGTAACTGGATTCAAACGTCTTGTCAAACCGCACACGGTCACCTGATCAGGACGAAGGTGTAGGCGGGAGTCCACCAAGAACACAACTGGGAGCAAGCAGTCAAAGGACTAGGTGGTTGGCAGTGACGATTTTCTGGTTCTCTCGCCAACCAGTATGTCACCGCCAGGATCCACAGTTTTAGTGTTTTTTTGTTTTGTTTGTGTGTGTGTGTGTGTGTGTGTGTGTGTGTGTGTGTGTGTGTGTGTGTGTGTGTGTGTGTGTGGGGGGGGTGTGTTTTCCTACACGGGGGGTATTTGGGGCGGAAGGGGGGAGGGGGCTAAATGGATCAACTCTAGAGCCCTGTTTTAGTGTTTAGATCAACATCGACTTAAGTGGATGTTACCGTATGAATCTGCCACTGTGGGACTCTGGCGGACAGGACGTTAAATCAGTTGCTAACTAGTCGTAGATGCTATGTTCACCATCAACTACTGCCTTCCATTCATAGATGCTATGTTCACCATCAACTACTGCCTTCCATTCATAGATGCTATGTTCACCATCAACTACTGCCTTCCATTCATAGATGCTATGTTCACCATCAACTACTGCCTTCCTTTGCAGAGCTCAGGAGCTGTGTGAAAGTCGAGGTGGCCGTCCTGGGCTCCCGTCCCTAATAAGCCTACGGTTTCTGTGGACGTAAAACAACACTCAACCAACTGCCTTCCATTGCTTCAGTTAACAAGGAGTTAATTATGCCCGAAAGAGGTCGAATTCAAACAGAACAGCAGTTATAGACCCGAGTCGCCTGCGGTAACTCTCACCTGGCATCCAGGATGTACCTCTGGTGGAATATGCGCGCCTTTTGTAGATTTACTCGCATTCCACGTGACAGTTGCCATAGGCGACTCGGGTCTTTGTTGTTGTGTTTGCCACTTGTGTGACGTCTTTCGAGCGATAAGTAACTCCCTTGTTTGCTGATTCTGCACAGGCACTCTGTGCCTCGTTCTTTTTCAGATTCGGTTTCATTCATAATAATTTGATATGTAGTTCACTCTCTGTGCTCACCTGTTGAAAATTTAAAGGCCCGGTACTCAACGATGACGCTTAGGTAAGTAGGTCAGCAACCGCGAAATCATCATAGTCCGGTATGGGTACGGATTTCGTGGCCATTATTTCCAGTTCATTCAGAAACTGGCTTTTTTTGTGCGGGAAGTGTTAGTGGCAGTCAGTCGGCGTTGAGCTTGCGTGGTGATGACCTTTGACACCAAGCCAGCTGAATCATACCCATAGCGTGTCCACTCCATTTGTCGTGACAAGTTTTTCGCGTTTACTAGCGTGATCAAACAGTTGGATTCGTTTGATGGTATCTACGGCAACACGAACTGACATTTACTCAAAATATAATGCGTTTTTAATAATTGCATGCATTAAGATGGTAGTTCCTCGGAGCATGGATGGTTCAAATATATATGTACATGTACACATGAAGTAATACCTTGTAATATTTTTTATAGTAAACTCACACACACACACACACACACGCACGCACGCACGCACGCACGCGCGCGCACCCTCCCCCACACACACCCCGCCCCCACACAGAGCAGTTTTAGTAGCCTACATTTTGCCGTGAGCATTTAACTTCATTTTTTTTTAAACGGCAAAGAGAATTGTAATAATGGGGCACCTTGGTACTTGTACGCTATAAATCAGTCAGTTTTACAATACATACTGACAGCACAGTCAACATAACTTCGTTTCTTCACACACGCTGTGATTCTTTAGCTACCATTTCGACGCAACATCTCAAACAATTGACGAAAAAGATAAATTTATGCAATGGCAGCCATGTTTTGCTTTTCTGACAGTAATTCCGTAAATCTGGATTCGGTCTTCCTTCCTGCGATTGTCTCTCGAAGCAGCCCCCCCCCCCCCCCCCCCACCCCCCCCCACCCTACCTCCCACCACACCGCCTCCACCTCCGCCCCTCCTCCAAAAAAATTATGCACGTTTACAGCGGATTGTGATTCAGACTAACGGGACGAAAATAGCTCTCGACAAATGCCGCTTTGATTTCTTTAAAACAGCTTTTCGTAACGGATGCAAAGAAGGGTAGACAAGCAGATAGAGAAATTCTGCGGGTTATGCACTCTAGCGGGAGATACGCGCGCACAATGATAGAGAAATTCTGCGGGTAGTGCACTCTAGCGGAGATACGCGCACACAATGAATCTTGGTGCACGTGAAGCCTTGTCCATCAACCCGAGAACAATTAAAGTCCTTTTCTAAAACTTAGCTCTACGTTCATAAGCTTACTGGTTAGAGCCATTGTTCTTCCTTGTAGCAGACTTTTTCAAGGCTTTTTCCCGTGTTAATATTACAATGCGGTTTCAACTGTCGTCTTTCTTTCCTGCAAAAAGTTACAAACACTAAAGAAAAGAAGTCTGAGAGACCGGCTTTCTCAGAAAATCAATGATTTTCAATTGTAACATCTCGTAGATCGTCTTCCCGTTGCCCACAGCTCCAACTGCCAAGCCCCAGCTCCATGCGATCCCGTGATAGATTGTGTGTGTCATGAAGTCTCCCTCTCTCTCTCTCTCTCTCTCTGAGCAAGGTTACCAAGGACAGTTAGGTCTAAAAACCGAAACTAAAATAAATTTTTCCACTTTCGAGTTCGAGTTCTCTCTCCAATACATGTAATCAAATGTCACACATCTGCATTCTGCCCTTTAAATTAGACTTTAGCTTTAGCAATTTTTGGAGAAGTATTGAACATCGTCAATGATTACTTCCCCCCCCCCCCCTTCTTTTATATGTCATTGTAATCACTGGTTCAGTGAGTGAGACGATCGGCTATTGGTGAAAAGTATAAATGCGTCATCACCACGAGACCGAAAACTGAAAAGAACAGTAAAAAGTCGAGGAGACAAAAAAAAGTTATAAAACAATAAAAACAATCTCTCTCTCTCTCTCTCTCTCTCTCTCTCTCTCTCTCTCTCTCTCTCTCTCTCTCTCTCTCACCACACACACACACACACACACACACACACACACACACACACACACACACACACACACAAACACACACACTCTGTTCGCAATGTGAAATAAAAGTTACTCACGTTCATCCAACGGTGATTTTGACTGTTCAGTGTCACCAAAAACTGCCGCAGTTCATCCGACTATGCACCTCCGCATATATTATTATTATTATGCTCCAAGACCACAAACGTCAAAGTCAGTGTCATGTTCACATGTATCCATTTAAGAGGCTCAGAAGAACACACAGGTCGCCACCACAGATCCTAGCTGCTCCTGTCAATCCATAAGTTCAAAGTTTATCTGCTCCTTCCGCCTCCGACTCCTCCACTAGACTCGTCTTGCTGGCTGTATAATATATTTCAAACTCAAGATTTCTCTCTCTCTCCTCTCTCTCTCATTTTAATTTTTGGTTTTCTTCTATTTTTTTTTTATAAGGGAGAGGGGGGTAACAAAATTCAACACACGCTTTAGGTAATCCGACCCCCAAGCATTTTCAGTGATGAAACTGAAAGGACACGAAGTGAAAGTTTTAAGCACTGATACGAAGCCGAGCGCACCTCACCGTCGTGTGTTGTGAGCGAGAGCGCGTAAAGCGGCCAGAGGACATCTTTCTACTCCCGCCGTAGCCGGTCACTCATTGGCTAGCGGCACCATCAAAGGGTATTGACATAATCTGCTTACAGGCTTCAGCCTACGCCGCGGAAGAAAGTAGGCGGCGCCGCAGTACTCCAGAATCAGCGCTGTTCGCTCCGGGTTTTTGGGGGGGGTTTTTTGTTTGTTTTTTTGAAAACCTTTTTTTTTTTTTTTTACCTCGGTAAGTTTTTGGCGTCGCTGTTGAAACTAACCTCGACAAAGTTCTCCGCGTCGCTCAAAACCGTGACCAAGTTGGCAAAGCTTTGTTTTTCTGTTCAGTCAACATTCCCCTCCGCTGTATTCTGTGCTTCTGATCATCACCTCCTCCCCCCTCGCCCCTTTACCCCCTCCCCCCGCCCTTCCCCACCACCTACCGCCACTGCTTGTTCTCTCTTGCTTGCCATAAGCCGCTGGTGGCAAAATGGTATTTAAATGCTGAGATATATATATATATATATTCTTCTGCGTCTGTCGAAAGCATGAAGCAAAGGGAAGCAAAGAAAGAGGCACAAAACTAGCTTCTAAAAACTGGAACAAAAGAAGAAGAAAACGGCGAGGTTAAGTGGAAAAGCCGCCGATAATGCCAGGTTAAAAGCATACCTCGCCAAAAAACGGACCGCCAATAATGCTTTTGGACCCGTTTTTGATTGCGCCAAATACAAAACTATATCGCTTTCCTCGGAGCTTCCTTGCTGCCGCTGCTACAGCAGCGGGCGGTGGCGAAAGCCCACATCACAGGTTAGCCCGCATACCCGCCTCCTCTCTTTTGTTTTGCCTTTCAAAGACACTGCGAAGACAAAGCGTCGGCGGTTTTCGCATGGCAAAGCAGACAAAAGCATTCTGCCGATTCCTGGCAAGAGAGGCGAGATCGTCGAGAATGCTTGGAAACGCGAGGGCCGAGCGGGAAGGCAAGGAGAAAAGCGGCCGTGCGCTTTCAGTGCCGAGATAAGTGCGAGCGGTTGTAAAGACTTCACACAAACTCTCAATCACGGAGTGTACGGGGACGGGCCATGCCACACATTGCGCCGTCTTCAACTGCAACCTGCAGCCCAACCGGAGCGGCACGGGGCGCGCGTGCGCGCACCTTACTTCTCCACCGCAGACCGCAGACATTCCGTAACCGCTTAAAGGGCCTTCACCTGCGAGAACTGTGGAAGTCTTTTGTCGGCGGTGAGAGGAACGAGCTCAGTTGTCGTTGTTGTTGTTGTTGTTGTTATTTGTGTGTGTGTGTGTGTGTTTTGCTCTTGCTTCTTTCTTTTTTCTTTTTTCTTTTTCCTTTCTTTTTTCTTCTCCCCCCCCCTCCCCCGCCCACTCCCTCGCCCAACCCCCCCCTCCCACCCACCCTTTTTTTTTCTTTTTTTCTTTTTTCTTTCTTTCTTTCTTTCTTTTCTTTCTGACGTGTAGATTATTTCATTCACGCACTTCTGACCAAAAACACGTAGACAGCGAATAACGACTATTGTTCACAGTTCTCTGACACATTAAACCACACCATAAGAGCATTCTCTCTCTCTCTCTCTCTCTCTCTCTCTCTCTCTCTCTCTCTCTCTCTCTCTCTCTCTCTCTTGATTTTTGATTGATTTTTGTCGTTGTTTTCATGTTGTTTAATATAAACATACATACCCGTTGTTGCAAAATGAATTAATTCGTAAATTATGTTTGTGAGCATTTACTATGAGCCTAGCTTGTTTAATGCTCATACAATGATTTTGATTGTCCATATTTTCATGAATGTAAATAAACTTTGTTTAAACCAAATCACACCATAAGTTGGTATGCTCTGGCTGGATTGTCGAGGGGCGGAGGAAGGGTGTGAGGTGTATATATGTATATATAGGCTATGCAAGAGAGACAGACAATTACAACAGAGCCAAGGGGTACAACAGAGAGAGAGACAGACAGACAGAGAGACAGACACAGACTGACAGACAGAACAGCGATAGGCAGGAAGAAGGGAAGAGCGAAAGGGGGAGAGAGAGAGAGAGTTGTGATGTGCTGTTGTGCGTGTATATGAGTGCGAGTGTGCGTGCATGCATGCGCGCGCGCGTTCGTGCGTGCGTGTGCGTGCGTGTGTGTGTGTGTGTGAGAGAGAGAGAGACAGACAGACAGACAGAGCCAATAACAACCGGTCTGACGTCATCAAACAGATTATTATTATTTCAAAACCTCTTTTCATTTAACCTAACCTAACCGACTTGGCAAAACATATGCACTCCGACTGCGAGTAAAAAGACCAGTGTAGGAGAAATGGACTGAATGGAAAGCAAAAGTCTTGTACTTAAAATGAATCAATATCAAAACTAATCGATCAGCATATTTTTTAAAAACTCATCCCGAGGTAACCCAGACTGCTGGACAGGACAGTCAGCTTCCAGTTACTAACTCACTAACGCATGAACAACGAACTATACAATGAATTGTTGGTGGTTGGTAAGTGCGATATTTGAATATAGTCGTTAACTGTTCGTCGTGTTTCTATTTGTCGACTGCTCGAACTGATCGTTTTCAGACACTTCCGACCATTTTCGTGTGCGACACTCTGAAATTCTCGACACAGTTCAGATGAATAATGATTCCGGCACCGGCTGATTCTCCCAGAAACAATCACCTTTCTGCAACAAAAACTAAATATGGACCGAGCAAATAACCTCGAGGTCGATCACAAATGACCTGCTACCTTCTTTTTTTTCCTTCTTTTTTTCTTTTTTCTTTTTCTCACTCGCTGTGCATCGTGCGTCTTTTATCTTAATTACTGTGACTTCACCTCTATATTTAGTTTTCTTTTGGTCGAAGTGTAGGGAAAAAAGAAGCTAATAATTGATTCTTGAGGCATTACATTAATGTCTAGAAGACCTTAAACAGAAAAGAAAAAAACTTTCAGCGCATTGAGCATTCAAGTTAATGGTACCATGCGCAATAATAATGGACATCCTCATCGTCGTCACCTGTTGATATTCTCTAAAACACGTGCCACGTAAGACAACAGGTTCACATCACTCTCGTCAGGGGCGGGGATAGCTCAGTGGGTAGAGCGTCCGACTGAAAAGCCAGGTGTAATACTGACGCGGGTTCGAGTCCCATGTTCGGCAAGGGATTTTTCTTCCCGAGTCAACTTCCGATGCACACTCCGAGCATCGCTTTCCGGCACCTTGAAGGAAGGATGTCGTAAACCAGTGCTTGGAGTTTGCTTCCAGTGCAGACTGTCTTACGGTGTCCGTACAGCCCCCCTGTGTGCAATCGCACGCATGAACATCCGAGTGCACGTTAAAAATCCCAAGCTCTGGCAGCCGTACCAATGTCTGGACACACGAAAATACTACACACGTTGGTAGGAATGGGTAGCGCTGCTCTTGCGGCTGCTGAGCCTTACCAGGGTAAGGCGACCCGAATTTCCTGCGAATGACAATGAGGTACTTAAAAGTATATATATATAAAGAAGAAGAAAAGCGTTTATAGCAAGGAATAGCAGCCCCTCTCGGTAGGTAGGTAGGTAGTGTTGCTTAATGTCCTCAGATGTCAGTTGACATGTTAGGGACAAGCTGAGACCAATGCCGAAGCATGGTTCAGTATAGCTTTACGTCCACGGAAACCAGAAGGCTCGTTAGGACGGACAGCCCAGGACGGCCACCTCGACTCTCACACAGCTCCTGAACTATGAACTGTATGCTGGTAGGTAGGTAGTGTTGCTTAATGTCCTCAGATGTCAGTTGACATGTTAGGGACAAGCTGAGACCAATGCCGAAGCATGGTTCAATATAGCTTTACGTCCAGGGAAACCAGAAGGCTCGTTAGGACGGACAGCCCAGGACGGCACCTCGACTCTCACACAGCTCCTGAACTATGAACTGTATGCTGGGTAGGTAGGTAGTGTTGCTTAATGTCCTCAGATGTCAGTTGACATGTTAGGGACAAGCTGAGACCAATGCCGAAGCATGGTTCAATATAGCTTTACGTCCAGGGAAACCAGAAGGCTCGTTAGGACGGACAGCCCAGGACGGCCACCTCGACTCTCACACAGCTCCTGAACTATGCAGCCCCTCTGGGAAGATCGAGAGAATAAAACGTGCTAGTTCAATCTAGTCTATTAATATCTGGCTGCTAATCACTTCCGTTCAGATCGCCCTGATATAACCGCACCGGTTGACTGGGCGTAAAACACCAACTTACTTACTTACTTACTTCCGCTCAGGACCACCGTGCTGAGAACTTCGTTGAAAAACTGACGCTTTCATTTCTGGCTTTTCGGGCATCTCATGACGTTGAATTCGAGAAAGGTTACTCAAGTTATATCGAGAGGTAAATCTGAAGAAGGGTTACCGTTTACGGTATTAGCAAAGTGCGACAGGTTTCGTATTAGATCGATCGCCCTGATATAACCGCACTGGTTGACTGGGCGTAAAACACCAATTTACTTACTTACGTATTAGATCGTGTCAGAGAAAATGCTTCCAAACACATGACACCAAAACGTCATAACGAAACAGTTCAACCAAAAGCAGATGAGTATCGTACATCTCATTTTTTACCGTTTCGCTGTTGTTTAAGTGTTGTTTCGTAGCTCGAAAAAGGGGTTTACCCCCAAAACTAGCATGCTGTGTTATGTCATAATAAACAGCGTTCTCTTGAACCTTCTACTTTATAAGAACGCTGGCAGTCATTCTTGTTTCAGAGTTTTTTTCTTTTTTACGCACACGTACAGTTTTGCTACGGCCTGTGTGGCGATCAGTTGCCCTCATCCTATGCCTCTCATAAGTATACGTACAGTTTTGTTTTACTCGTATATCGTTTCGCTTAAGTATACCTTGCGGTGTTCATTTTGCCTTATCCGTTGGCTTTTCACCAAGCATACTTTACATTTCCCCTCCACAGCTTGTGGTGATCGTCGTAACTTTACCTAATCCTACGTCTTTCCAATTAAGTATAGTCCTGCTTTGCTATGATTATTTTGCCTTAAATACTGTTTTTTTCTGCCAAGCATACTCTAAAATGTTGCCACAGTCTGTGTTGCGGTGGTTCTCGTAGTGTCACCTAATTTTACGTTTCTTTCAAGCATACTTTACATTTTTGCCACAGTTGTGGTGGTCCTCGTAATTGTACCTTATTCTATGTCTTTCTGTCAAGCATACTTTGCATTTATGCCACTGTCTGCGTTGTGATAAATTACGAAGACCACCACAACACAGTAAGTAACTGGGCGTAAAACACCAAGTTAGTTACTGTGTTGTGGTGTTCTTCGTAACTTACCGAATTCTGTGTCTTTCTTTGAAGCATACTTTACATTGTCGCCACAGTCTGTGTTGCGGTGGTCCTTGTAATCTTACCTAATTATGTGTCTTTCTTCCGAGCATGCATTGTTGCCACAGTCTGTGTTGTGGTGGCCCTCGTAATCTTACCTAATTCTATGTCTTTATTTCAAGCATACTTAACATTTTTGTCGCAGTCTGCGCTGTGGTGATTGTGATCGCTTTGCCGACTCACAGCTCAAGCTGTTGCAAGAAGAATACCGTTTTGGCACAGCCAGTGTCGTGATTAGTCTGCCATAAATAACCAAAATTCCTGCGCCTTTTCGCTAAGTACAGTAACAGACAGTCTGTCCACGGTGCCTGCCATCGGGCCTCTGCCAGCAGGTCCGCTTTTCCGCCCTGGGCAGGGCGTGGTATTGTCACTCAGCGGACCAGCTAGCCACTGAGCACTGCCGGCCAGCACGGTGAAGTTTGCTGCGTCCACCGCCCCACACCTATCATTGGCGGGAGCTGCCACAAGTATCATTTTTGTTGCGACAAACGTTGTGTCGCGGCAAGCATACGTTTGTCGCGACAAAAATGATACTTGTGGCAGCTCCCGACAATGATAGACCACGACCACGGAATAATCCTACAGAACTTCACTAGTGCTATCAAAGAAAAGGCTTGAGAGCAGTGATACTCTCCGTGGCGGTTTTGTTGTTGTTGTTGTTGGTTCGTTGCTTTGTGTGTGTTTTGTTTTTGTTTTGTTTGTTTCTTTGTTTCGTTTTTGAGAGACAGATAGACAGTCACAGAGGGGGGCGGGGTGGTGGGGGGGGGGGGGGGGGGTGAGGAGCATCGATATAATTTCCCTTTTAAAAAACATATTCAGGACAGAGAACCATAACCACACACGCGCGGTGTGTGTGTGTGTGCGCGTGCTTGTGTGTGTGTGAGTGCAAGTGTGTGTGTGTGTGTGTGTGTGTGTGTGTGTGTGTGTGTGTGTGTGTGTGTGTGTGCGTGCGTGCTTGTGTGTGTGTGAGTGCAAGTGTGTGTGTGTGTGTGTGTGCGCGCGGCGGTGTGAACAAAAACAAAAAAAATGCGCATCCGGATAATATTACGTACGGTCCTACTACAAGTACAAGAGCTGGGTTTCGCTTCTCCCCATAGTTCAGGAGCTGTGTGAGAGTCGAGGTGGCCGTCCTGGGCTGTCCGTCCTAACGAGCCTTCTGGTTTCCCTGGACGTAAAGCTATATTGAACCATGCTTCGGCATTGGTCTCAGCTTGTCCCTAATATGTCACCTGACATCTGAGGACATTAAGCAACACTACCTACCCACCTCGCTTCACCCGATACCCCGAACAGGTCACCGTGACCCAGCCGGGGCCGCAGAGCGGAGAAGAAGAGACCCTGACTGAAAACCTGACCAGAGAAGTGAGCGAAGTGAGGTCGCCTGACCCAGCCATCCCCTGAGCCCAGGAGCCTCCCGACGATCACAAGGTCCTCGCAGCGCTCTCACCCTCGCTTCTCATTACAGCCCGGAAAACCACAGGGTCCTCTCTCTCTGCCGTCTCTAATCACACGCTCCCGTCACGTCACCGGCCCGACGAGTCGAGTCGGAAGGTAACGAGTGACACGATATGAATCGCACGTGGCGACCGCCGCCTCTTCTTCGGCGGCATTTGGAAGATTAAAGTTCCATTTCGCGGCGGGGATCAAAGACGGAATGGGGGTGGGGTGGGGGTGGAGGAGGGGCAGTCCCTCCCTCTAATTTGCAACAGGTAGCTTCCCTCTGTCGTCTGCCGTGTCATCACTGTGAGGTTTGCGAGGGCGAGCCACAGAAGCCGGAATTTTACGTCGCGGAAAAAGAACCACGAATATCATTGGTAGGTATTGTTTTGTGTGCCGCCAGGCAGGCCGTGGGCTGTGAGAAGGGTGCTATGGCTGGGTGCGTCTGTGTCTCCGTTTCTCTTCTGTCTGTCACCTTTCGTCCGTCAGGGGCCTCTCCTGACTGGAGGTAATCATCTTGCACGTGCTGTCTGTGGCACTTCACTGCGGTTCACGTGCATGATAATAACCCAGTGTTCAGGACAAGAAGTTGTTTCGGAGGGGGGGGGGGGACGGACGAACTAATCTTAAAAAAATGTTTTAGCCCTTGACTTTGATATGTTAGTCAGGGAATTAAAACGCAGACTTCCTGTTTTTAAAAGAACACACCCACACACACTCACGCGCGCGCGCGCGCGCGCGCGCACACACACACACACACACACACACACACACACACACACACACACACGCACGCACATAAAAGCAACAACGACAAAACCGGGAGTTTCTTCAGTAACATGGTTTAGTGATTTCGACTGTTGGCTGATTTTTTGACAGTTCGGCGCCAGAACCAGACGTTGGGAGAGAAATAGTCCGATAAACAAAGCGCGGTTTATAATTGTGCTTGCTGATAGAGAACGCCAACATTTCGGGCAAATGCAATGACCGTACGAGAAGCAGCAGAAGAAGAAACAAGAATTAACGGAAGAAGAGGAGGAAGAGGGGAAAGAAAAAAGAAAGAAAAGAGAAGTGAATGATGACAAAGAACACCAAATTTAGGGCAGACTCGATCACCATACAAGAAGAGAGAGAGAGAGAGAAAGAAAGAGAGGGGGTCGGGGTGGGGGGGAAGGAAGAAGGACAGCAGACCTAAGGTGTTCGTGATCCCCCATGCCACGAGAGCGAATTATCATTTTCATATCCACGCGCCCTTTTATTTGTGCGCGTTGTGCGGGTCATGGGAGATTATTTCAAGTATCTGTTGCTCTTTTAGTCATTTCCGAAAGCGTTTTACATCAACGGCTGTTTCATTTGCTCGAGACTTCAATAATGGCCACCGCCGCCCCTGACACCTTCTTTTCGCGCGAATTATCAAAGTGAAACGTTGAAAGTGCCGTTGGATTCTTCACAGAGGCGGTGTTGCTGCCTCTTCTGGGCGTCTCAGACGGTGCTTGTAGACTGTCTCTGTGAAGTTTTCAACTTGTCTGTGTCATCTCACAATGTGTACAAAGAGCGCGTCGGCACTGGGGCCTGTCTGTCTTGTCTTTGATACCGCTTTGATCTTTTACAAGGGCATTAATGGCAGTGTAATTGAGCGGCCTCTTTGAAGCCTCTCTTCGAACTTGTTCGCAGTTTTGCTTTGAGCGCCTTTAATTCTGATGGCCCCGCGTGTTCGCTGCGCGGCAAAGCCTTCTTGTGGCCCTTGAAGACAAGGGACCGTTTCTTATATTTGTTCTGTAAATGAGCTCTTTGGAGTAATATTCCGCCCCGAACAGCCCCTTTATGCACACAGCGCAAGGAGGCGATTTGATCCGGTGTTAAAGCTGTAAGTGGTATTTCCTATACTGGAGTGTCCCCGTTGAACGCTTTCCCCTTCCAGGAGAATACGGGTCAGTTTTTTGTTGTTTTGTTTTCTCCTCTCCACGAGGAAAGCTAGCTGTTGCGGAGTGGCGCTACCCCGTCTACCGACTGATCCCTTACCGCTGGTGGAATTTCTGCAGAATGCTTTCAGCGCGAAATGTTTGTTATTTTCTGTTTTTAGCCCGCTGCCGTAGATTGTGTCAGGTGAGACAAAAGAGAGAAGGGGGTTGAAGAGAAGGGAAGGTTACTACCCGGACCGGGATTCAAACCTGAACCCATCAGATCTGTATCTTGTGCCTTATCCCTGCGGTCTAAACATAAAGACTTTCTATCAGTGACTGCTGTTCGAATAGAACAAAATGTCCTGGATACCCCCCCCCCCCCCCCCAACAACGGGGAGCGCACGCAATACACACGAACACATTTTCACATACACACACACACACACACACACACACACACACACACACACACACACACACACACTCACACATGCGCGCGTGTTTACTTTCTGACCTCAGAAATCAAACGCGGAATAATAGAAAGGATGCACCACAGAGAAAGGTATTCTTTTTTTGTTTGTTTTGATTTTCCTCTTACACACACACGCACGCACAGACACACACGCACGCACGCACAAGCACGCACGCACGCACGCACGCACACACACACACACACACACACACACACACACACACACACACACACACACACATACACACACACACCTCGTCTGTAATCACACCGTGCCAAGATGGACGAAAGGACTTAGCACAGAGACATGTATACTGTGACAGACTGCATGACCAGAGTTTGAGGTGGCTGCAACTGTCGCACACTCAGCTACATCCTCTGTCCCAAGGGATCGCCACCGAAAACAAGAAGATGCCACGGGGCTACAAGCTTCACCACATCGTCCAGTGCGGCTGATCTCATGTTTTGTCATGTCATTTCATTCCCCCCATCCCCCCACGTCCTCCCTCCCTTTGCCCGAGTATATGCATGGTTGAGACGTTCAACTCATGTTTTGGAGGTTGAGGGTTCGAATCCCAAGCGCTTTCGACACATAGTCTTCGTCTGATTTAAGAAGAGAGAAAATAATAAAAGAAGAAGGAAGGAAAGAAGAAGATAAACAACGAATTGAAGTAAAAAAGTGTTAAGGATCTAAACGTAGATTTACTACGACGTCGTCAAAATGACGAAAATTAGGAAGAGCTTACACACACTTAGTCTGATGTAGAATGGAGTAGGATGACTGAGTCAGGGTAAGTTCTTCGCGTGACACAATAAACTGAGGTCTCCTGGTGTACTACGGGCACGCGCATGACACAATAAACTGGAGTCTCCTGGCGTACTACGGGCAAGCGCATGACACAATAAACTGAGGTCTCCTGGTGTATTACGGGCACGTTCATGACACAATAAACTGAGGTCTCCTGGTGTACTACGGGCACGCGCATGACACAATAAACTGAGGTCTCCTGGTGTACTACGGGCACGTTCATGACACAATAAACTGAGGTCTGGTGTACTACGGGCACGCGCATGTAGAGGAACCCTCGGCGAGCGAAAAAAGGTCGTAGACATTTTTGTTGTTGTTGTTTATTCGTCCGTATTGGGCGACTCAGGCAGGGTTGTTAACTCCCTTGAAATTTGCCCGCCATCGGTTAAGTCCCCCTTTGGTGCTTTTTCTCCGGGGCTATTTTTAAAATGGAAGGCGGTGACAGTGAATTTTCGAATTTTTTAAAGCCAATTTTTAAAGGCATTTTTTGGGGGCCGTAGTCATAATGTGTCTGCAATAAACAATAACTTTTTGCTGTGTAAGGGTGCCCCAAAAAGCATTTTTTTTTACGAAATCGCATTTTGGTCAGCCAAAAATTACGCAAAGAACCCTTTTTTTTCCCCCCTCCACCCCTTCCACAATTTTGCAAATGCAAAGTATTGGCATTTGTACGCTTCGCGATTCTAGGTTCAACTTTTACTGTTATACACACGTGGCAACGCCTACCAGAAAGGCCCCCAAGTCCGGACCTTCCCACTTCTTGGCGAAAAAAAAACGGCATTCCTCTAGCAAACCAGCTTCATGAACGGAATTTTTTTTACGTTTGGTTGGTTGTTTTTTTTTGGGTTTTTTTGGTTTTGTTTTTGTGGTGTGGTTGTGTTGGTTGTGTGTGTGTGTGTGTGTGTGTGTGTGGGGTGTTGTGTGGTGTGTGTGGGGGGTTTTGGGGTTTTTTTTGTGTGTTGTGTGTGTGTGTGTGGGGGTTGTGTGGTTGGGGGTTGGGGGGGCCCTTTGTGTGTTTGTGTGGTGTGTGTGTTGTGTGTGTGTGTGGGGTGTGTGGTGGTTTGTGTGTGTGTGTGTGGGGTGTGTGAGGGTTTTTTGGGGTTTTGGGGTGTGTTGTGGTGTGGTGTGGTGGGGGTTAGTGTGGTGTGGGGTGTTTTGTGTGTGTGTGTGTGTGTGGGTGGGTGTGTGACGGGGGGGGGGGTTTTGGGGGACCTCGGTTTAGAGTCTCATGAAGGACTTTTGTAGAATCTGCACGGAATTTTGACTCCGGAAGAATCTCGGGGGGTTGCAAAGCGTAAGAGGTAGCGGTCACCCATCCATTTGGTGACAACGCTCGGTCGTGCTTAACCTGGCTTTCCACGGCCAGTACTCTCGCTCTGCGCCACCGGCTCTCCTCGACCACATCCCACACCTGCCTTAGAAACTCGTCAGTAAGATGGGCAGCACGAGGCTGTCACGGCTGGCTTCCTCCTGAAGAAAAAAAAAATACCCGAATTTCCAACGGGGAAACCTCTAATCTGGCGAATATTCAGCGCATACACAGGCCCACCCAGTAAAAAAAAAAAAAAAAAATTGCCCTTGCCTTCATGACACTTCTCCCTGGAAAGCTTTTCTTTCAGGGGGGGGGGGGGGGGGGGGGGGGGATCAAAGGCGAAACTGAATACAACCGACACGGTGGTTAGTTCCTCAACTAAGACTTCTCATGGCTGACCAAAAAAGATCAAACACAAGACTGAATACAACCGAAACGGTGGTTAGTCCCTCAGTAAAGACTTCTCGTGGCTGACCGTAGGACGTGAAGAGCAGCAGTCACCATGCGTGAGCTCGGAAAATTTGCTGCGAGACAATGAACTGTTGGGCAGAGAATCCTCCCGCTGTTTAGGGTGATTGCTCGTGGACATCGTCGTGTTGTGTGCCGAGGCGTAGACGAGTCCTTGTATGGGATATTTCCTTTTAGTGGCTTATATTGTTGTAAGGCAATATTCCTCTTAGTGGCCTTGAAGGCAAGATTCCCCTCGAGCTGCTTTGCAAAGCATTTATTTGCTTGAGGGGAAGTAAACTGGTCATTCCGGTGGCGGCAGTGTAGCGATAAGTGTTATTATCTCCCTCTTCCCCCACCGCCATACCCCCTTTCCCCCGTTCTCCCCGTCCCTAATATAGTAATAGGCCTTGTGGTTTTAGTAGACGTTAAGCACCATGTTTACTTACTGAAGTTGGTCGGTTCTTGGATATTTTTTCCGTCCCCTTTACCACACAGGGTCATCTCAGGACAAATCACACATTCACAGGTCCTCCAAAACAGGTCGAAACTCAAGTCGCCAAAACACAAGTAAAAGACTGGCTGAAAGTTCTACACTCTCAGAGCTCAGGAGCTGTGTGAAAGTCGAGGTGGCCGTTCTGGGCTTTCCGTCCTAACGAGCCTATGGTTTCCATGGACGTAAAGCAATATTGAACCATGCTCACGCATTGGTCTCAGCTTGTCCCTAATATGTCAGCCGACATCCCAAAGACACTAAGCAACACCTGAAGAAGAACAGTTCTACACAGAGCTCAGGAGCTGTGTGAAAGTGGAGGTGGCCGTCCTGGGCTCCCGTCCCTAATAAACCTACGGTTTCTGTGGGCGGAAAGCAACACTTCAACATCAACCGGTTCTACACACAACAGTCAACAGCAAACACAACCAAGCCAAACCAGTCAACAACCAGCACATCTCGGTGTTTACACTTCACTTATTTACAACAGCCATCTCGGTGTTTACACTATTTACAACAGAAGGGAAGAGATCAACCGATGTATGCTTGACATTCAATGTCAAGTCAGCCACGAAGGTCATATCGGACAATTTATCCAATCACAAGTAAAATTCCTGTTCATGGTTCATTTCACACGTCACTTTAAGGTTCAGGAGGCTTTGGGAAAATGAAGTTGAATGAGCCGAGGAGGCTGAAAATAGAAAGGCAGGACCCTTTGTAGTAGGCGACATGTGTGAAGCTACAACCTAACCTACTCCAGACTAAAACAAGAAAAAAGAGACAAACAAAAGACAGTCTTTGGTAACTGGATTCTCAGCAGAAGGAACATTATTTCTGCATGTATTCCACCGTGTATGAAGAAAGAGAAGGGGGGAAGGGGGCATCCAAATTTCTGCATGATCACTTTTGTGGAACAGTACTGACTATGTCTGATTGATATTGAAGGACCGGGGTCGGGGTGGGGGGGGGGGGGGCGGGGGGGGGGGGGTGAATCTTGAAATCAGTTTAACCCCTTCACTGCCCCAGCCTGTAAATTTTTCGGGCTGGATGATGTACGGACGCGCCTGCAGATAGTATATTTTCCGACCCTGTAACATCTATTTCCAATGCTATGCGTGTTGATGAAAATCCTTTCACATAACAGTGCGAAAAAGAAGACTAAAAAAGGTTTCAAATTTTGCACTTTTATGGGTCGTTTTCATATGACATCATGGCATTGAAGGGGTTAAAAAAAAGCGCATAGGTTCTACATGGCAGTTTCCCCCTCCAGCTCAAACCGGCGTGTAACGGCAATAACCGTTGGTAAGCCAGCTCCGACTTGATCGCATCGCTTCACTCAGCTAGCTGTTCAAGTTCGCTGTCGCTGTACGTCCACAGAGACCATAAGGATTATTAGGGACGGGGAGCCCAGGACGGCCACCTTAACTTTCAAACAGCTCCAGAGCTCCGAACGACTGCAGCTAGTTCAACGTTGCTTTACGTCCACAGAGACCAAAAGGACTATTATGGACGGGGAGCCCAGGACGGCCACCTTAACTTTCACACAGCTCTTGAGCTCTGCAACTTCAATGATCCTTTACGTCCACAGAGACCATAAGGACTATTATGGACGGGGAGCCCAGGACGGCCACCTTAACTTTCACACAGCTCGTGAGCTCTGTAACTCCAGTGAAAGCCCAGGATGGCCGTCTCGACTTTCACACAACCCCGAGCTCTGTGGTGACAGTGAGTTTTAAGTTCAAAGTTGCTTTACGTCCACAGAGTCCAAAAGGACTATCAGGGACGGGGAGCCCAGGACGACCACCTCTACCTTCACACAGCCCCTGAGCTCTAAGATAGCTGTAAAAAGTCACCCAACTTTTATCGGGGAATTAAGGTTAATCTGCGACAGTATTTGCGTGGTATCCAGAAGTCCAAGCTGGATCGTCTCCCTTTGAACCAAGGAAGGCCTCGCGGGCGAGGCCCTTCCCGACGTCAAAAGATACCTGTTTTGTGCTTTTTAACGTCGTGAAGCTAATGGACTGCAGTGGCAAATCATTTCGTTTCACATTTTGAGGTAAGAGAGAGGTTTTAATGATGATGACGATGCTTCATTAGACAGACGGAGAGAGAGAGAGAGAGAGAGAGAGAGAGAGAGGAGAGAGAGAGAGAGAGAGAGATTTTAATGATGAGGACGATGATACTTTACTATTATATATACGGAGTAACAGGCGAGCAGAACATTTTTAAAAAGAAGACCGAAAAGAAAGAGAGAGAGAGGTTTTAATGATGGTGACGATGCTTCACTAGACAGGCGGAGAGAGAGAGAGAAGATTTTAATGATGATGACGATGATACATTACTATTATATAGACGGAGTAACAGGCGAGCAGAACATTTTTAAAAAGAAGATCGAAAATAAGAGAGAGAGAGAGAGAGAGAGAGAGAGAGAGAGAGAGAGAAGAGAGAGAGAGAGAGAGAGGACACAACACACACACACACACACACACACACACACACACACACACACACACACACACACACACTGTCTAATTCCCTAGCTAGGTCTACAAAACTTTAACGTAGGCTTCACCATCACCATCTGATCAACGGATGCACGTTCAGGGGTCATGAAGATACTGTGTTGGGAGGAGTCGGGTCCGTGCCCCCAACGCAATGTTCGTGGGCCAATGACTGCATGACCTATTGACGGTTCTTATTTCAGCATACAACTGAGCTTTGATACGGCTGAATTGATGCAGTCACTTCAAACCATCGCTCCCTCTCCTCACCCCCACTCTGTCCCCCCCCCCCCCACCCCCCCCCCCCCCCCCCCCCCCCCCCCCCAACCCCCCCCCCCCCCCCCCCACACACATACTTCTCTCTCGCTCGTGTTTACTTAGTTCACCAGCCAAGCTGCCTTACGCTGGTTTTGTTCACCTTGGTTTTGACTGTCTTAGGGATTTTTGTTTCTTTCTTTCTTTGTCTCTTCTTGGTTTTTGTTGCTGTTTTCTTTTTTGCTGTTTTTAACTAGAATTTATTTGCAATTGTTCGTCTGTTACTATTCTTGTCTCTTCCTTGTTTTTGTTGTTGTTTTCTTTGTTGCTGTTTTTAACTAGAATTTATTTGCAATTGTTCGTCTGTTATTATTCTTGTCTCTTCTTGGTTTTTGTTGCTGTTTTTAACTAGAATTTATTTGCAATTGTTCGTCTGTTACTATTCTTGTCTCTTAGTTTTTGTTGTTGCTGTTTTTAACTAGAATTTATTTCAAATTGTTCGTCTGTTACTATTCTTGTCTCTTCCTTGTTTTTGTTGTTGTTTTCTTTGTTGCTGTTTTTAACTAGAATTTATTTGCAATTGTTCGTCTGTTACTATTCTTGTCTCTTAGTTTTTGTTGTTGCTGTTTTTAACTAGAATTTATTTGCAATTGTTCGTCTGTTACTATTCTTGTCTCTTCTTGGGGTTTGTTGCTGTTTTTGTTGTTGCTGTTTTTAACTAGAATTTATTTCAAATTGTTCGTCTGCCGTTTATGTGTGTTCTCCTTTCCTTTGCAGCGTGTATGTAAATGAGCGCACGACACAAATCTTGTTGATGTACTCACGAGCATTGCAATGTGTTTTTATTTTGTCTCTGAATAAATTCTTGTTTAAACCAACTGATACAGCTGAAATAGCCAGCCTCCTGAGGAAAAGCCTCTCGAACTTCAAGCTTACTCTCTTTTCGATTCCGAATAGGTCTAGCCGGATGTAAAAAAGAAAAGAAAAAAAGTAAGGACCAAAAAGAATGATCCTCGTTATAATCGAGAAAAACAAACATCAACGAATGCGTGTCAGAGGAGGTATGCATGAATTGCAATAACCGATTGTGCTTGTTGCCGACGTTAATTAATTAATTAATGGCTGTTGTTGTCTCCACTCGAATTTATAGTTTATTCATTCTGACTCCATGTTAACTCAACAGTTCCTGGTTCTGTTGGAAAAGCAAGATTGGAGACAGAGCGTGTATGGCTTTTCCGGAACGCGTAGCTCGCGTAAACTGGCATGAGCTGAACGAACAGTAAATCAGTTTGTCAATTCACGTCCACGTGTAAAATAGCACGGCATGTTCGTGCAGTAATTAACGTCGTAGGTAAGTAAGTAACTTGGTGTTTTACGCCCAGTCAACCAGTACGGTTATATCAGGGCGAAATTAATATCGCTGCGGGACCCATACCACGACATTAATGAGACGAAATGCTAGTTCTTTGTGACTCGGTCGCCTTTATTACGCTTCTGCGTGGGATGGGGGGGGGGGGGGGGGGGGGGGGGATCCGCGAAAGCATTCACCAATGTATCCCCCCCCCCCCCCCAGTCCCTTCCCTAATAAGCCTCATGGTTTCTGTGGACGTTAAGCAGGATAATGATGATGTAGAGCTTCATGTCCTCGGATGTCGGTTGACATAATTTATTAGGGACAAACTGTGACCAGTGCCGAAGCATGGTTCGGTGCTGCTTTACGTCCACAGAAACCGTAAGGCTCATTAGGACGGAAAGCCCAGGACGGCCACCTCGACTTTCACACAGCTCCTGAACTCCGAATAGACGTTAAGCACCATGTTTACTCACTTTTAACCCCCCACCCAGCCAAGCCCTGAACTGGGCTGTAGGCTACAGTACACAGCGTACGTCTCGTTGCTGCCGAGAAAGCTCGGGGCCAACGACAGACGACACGGCACAACAAAGAAGGAACACCAAAGGTTGAGGGCCTTGTGATGTGACAAGTACCTCGACGTCACATAATTGATCTGAACGCTTGATTGATCGAGACCGGGTTTAAATCATACACGTCGGTGATAGATTGCGATTGGAAGCACTTCAGATTTCGATGACTCGTGTACGACGCGGTGGACCTGTTTGTAAGTAAGCGGCGTATTGAAAATGCCTCAGGATTGAGCAGGAAGCTGTCGTTTGAGCTTTTCGTCAGTGTCCGGAGACAAGGCGACGTGCGGTTGGGAGCACTTGCCGGAAAGCTGTGTAGGATAGCATGGGACTGGGTAGCTTTGAACCAGGCGACACGTCACGCCATCAGGATGTCAGTCAGTTTAAAATAGTCACACACAGCAGTGCAGGAGTTCAATGGCCAGGTGACACGTCACGCCATCGGGATGTCAGTCAGTTTGAAATTGCGACACTCAAAGCAGTACAGGAGTCCAATGCCCAGGTGACACGTTACAGAGCTCAGGAGCTGTGTGAAAGTGGAGGTGGCCATCCTGGGTTGTCGTCCCTAATAAGCCTACGGTTTCTGTGGACGTAAAGCAACACTTCAACCGACACGTCACGCCATCAGGATGTCAGTTTAAAATAGTCACTCACATCAGTGCAGGAGTTCAATGGCCAGGTGACACGTCACGCCATCAGGATGTCAGTCAGTTTGAAACTGTCACACACAGTAGTACAGGAGCCCAGGTGACACGTTCCAGAACTTAGGAGCTGTGTGAAAGTCGAGGTGGGCGTCCTGGGCTCCCGTCCCATGACACACAGCAGTGCAGGAGTTCAATGTTCACGTGACACGTCACGCCATCAGGATGTCAGTCCGTCTGAAATTGTGACACACAGCAGTACAGGAGTTCAGTGTCCATGTGACACGTCACGCCATCAGGATGTCAGTCAGTTTGAAATTGTCACACACAGCAGTTCATTGCCCGCCACTGCCAAATCTATGCTCTTCGGTGTAAGGTGCTACTCATCGACCTTTGAAACTTCCTTCTACAGGGACTGCGTTTTCTAAGTCAGCTACCCTTGGGACACACTAAACCATAAACGCAAGCAGACTTGGCTTTCACGGGCTGAATCGAATAGTGTGAATTAACGCCCCACAACAAAAACACCACAACAAACAACAACAACAACAACAACAACAACAAAAACAACGAACAAACAAAGAGGAAAAAAGAAGAAGAAAAAAACGAAAAATCACACACACACACACGCACGCACGCACGCACCCCGCCCATCACACACACACACACACGCAACCCCCCACCCCCACCCCCTCCACACACACACACACACACACAGTGCAAGAGAGCGAGATCAAAGCTAAGCATCAAAGGCCGCAATATCGAGAGGCATGACGTCACTCTGAAGTTGATAGACTCGGTCACCGCAGTACGGAGTTGTGTGTCGTGTAATCTCTGACGTTTATGTGGTTCGGTTTCTGTTGACACCACAGACAGTTAAATAACGAGGACGCGGCCCACAGAGAGAGAGAGAGAGAGAGAGAGAGAGAGAGAGAGAGAGAGAGAGAGAGAGAGGTCCGTTGGTTGGTTTTCATACTTTTTCAGTCCAGCCGTCAGTGGTAAAATCAAGAGTGACTACATTTTAAAAATATTTTTTAACCTATACCTAAGACTATCAGGGGGAGGCCGGAAAGGGGGGGGGGGGAGACAGAGGGGGGGAGGGAGAGCGAAGGGGGGTGCACAGAGAGAGAGAGAGCCGTGTGTGTTGAATAGTAGTTTATGTCGAACCTCGTCTGTTTAATTGGAGGAAAAAAAGGTGTTTTCACTGACAATTTAAAGGGGACGGGGTGCACAGAGAGAGAGAGAGAGAGAGAGAGAGAGCCGTGGGTGTCGAATAGTAGATTATGTCGAACCCGTCTGTTTAATTAAAAAAAGGTGTTTCCACTGACAATTTAGGGGGGAGGGGATGCAGAGAGAGAGCCGTGTGTGTTTAGTAGTTTATGTCGAACCCATCTGTTTAATTGAAAAAAGGTGTTTTCACAGACAGTTTGCGCATGCTTTGTTTTAACTAAAATAGGCGTTCTTCTTACCTTTTTGTGCGTTTTGATCTTGTGTCTGCGTATTTGTGCCCATGTGTATTTGTGTCTGTTTGCATGTAAGCCCAATGTGTCTGTGTGCTGGGTGGGAGGGTGGATATGAATGGTATGTAACCGCTAATGACAAGGGGAGTAACTGCAAGATCAAAGAGGAGAGAAGGTGCGTGTGTTAGTGATGGGGTCGGGCTGTTACTATTCTTGGGACAGGACATTCAAGCTAACACGGCTTGTGCAAACTGTTGAAGCGTTTTGTTCCCAGCATTCCCGTTCGTACTTCGTGTTTTTCAGGTCACGCTGTATCACATTATCTGTGTCAATATGGAATCGAAGCAACAAACAAAGGGAGTTAATTAGCGCCCGAAAGACGTCACGTGAACACAAGAATAAATCGTCCGAATCGCCTACGGTAACTCGCACCTGGCATGCGAGTAAATACAAGGTACAAAAACTCCAACCAAAGGTTCATTTTCAGTGAGCCGGTGTGGCCTAGCGGTAAGGCGTTAGGCTGGTAAGCGGAGGGACCTCAGTTCGAATCCGCTTCGGCTCTCCTTGCTCTTCCAAAATTGTGGTCTGTGGACATGTTCTTAAATTAATGAGCCTTCTATTAGTTAAGTTGAGTTGCCCTGTGAGGGATGATTAAAGTTTGTTGGCTTGACTTGACTGTCTTGTGACTTTGTCCCTCACAATTATGAAACATGAAAATGACTCTCATCGCTGCCCACCTTAATGCAGAAGTCATTGTGGTGGTGACAGTGTAGCGATAGGTATATAATCTCTTCCCCCCCCCCCCCCCCCCCCTCACCTCCATACCCCCTTCCCTCCTTCTCCCCGTCCCTAATAAGCCTTATGGTTTCTGTTGACATTAAGCAGCATGTTTACTTACTTACTTCATTTTCATTATGATGACGTGTGGACACCTGCGACACACACACACACACACACACACACACACACACACACACACACACACACACGTATGCACGCACACATTCCCGCACCCCCCCCCCCCCTCCACCCGCCCCATTCACACACACACTTACGCACGCACGCATATACACTCCGATGCGCTCGCACACACCACACACACACACACACATGCACACACACACACACACACACACACACACACACACACACACACACACACACACACACACACACACACACACACACACACACACACACACACACAACCCAACCCAACCCAACCCAACACAAGAGCGTCATACGGCAATACGTGAATAAACAATTCCTAATAAAAACCCGAATAATTCCGTTCTTCTGTGGCCGTAAACTAGTTCCTGTTGACTCGCCTTGAACATAACCAGCAGTAATGGGTGTCAACGTACTTCAAGGTAATAAGCTCTGTGGAGTTTCACTTTGATCGCTGGTGGAGCTGTTGAAGTCGCAGCCGGCGCTTTGTTAGCAACGGAAACGGGACCTTGCGGAACCGACTTTATTGCGGAAAGGTGACCACGTCGACATCAAAGCCACCCACGAACAGGCTCGGCCTTTTGTTTCTCATTGGCTAGTTCTTGAGGCGGAAGTTAAAGATCTTGTCGGAAATTACTGTCAAAAACGGTTTGATAGGGAAACACAATTAAGTCACGCCGAAGAACTGTTCTCAGTAGAACGTGTGTGTGTGTGTGTGTGTGTGTGTGTGTGTGTGCGTGCGTGCGTGCGTGCGTGCGTGCGTGCGTGCGTGCGTGCGTGCGTGGTGTGTGTGTGTGTGTGTGTGTGTGTGTGTGTGTGTGTGTGTGTAAAACACGCAATATTCAGACAACATATATATATATATATATATATATATATATATATATATATATATAATATATATAATATATATATATATATAGGTCGTCTGAATATTGCGTGTTTAAGAATAGTTAGGTTTTGCGTGTGGTTAGATTTGACAGCGTGATTGCAAAATGTGAAACGAGAACTGAAACGGAACGTAACTGGGGGTGGGAGTGGGGGATTGATTTTGTACGATATATTACGCTAATGACAGCGCTGTTACTGATTATTGCGAGAACATGTAGTAAGGTGTCCATTCTAGTGGATGTTTTAGTTATTTGTTTAATCGGCACCGTACCTATTATTTACCGTGGGTTTCCTCTTTTTTCTTCTTCTCCTTTTCGTTTTTCCACGATGAGCTCTAAGCCCCACCTCTTTCTTCACAAACTTAATTACTATCTGACCTCAAATGTAAACGTTATGTAAAGCAGTCTGAGCGAGTGAATGACAAGTATTGTAATGGACGGAGGCATGCTGATCTGAATAAAAAGCCCCACTATGATGTCCTTGGCAAAAAACAACAACAAACAAACAAACAAACTGTCTGACCTCCACGTGACAGCCTACAGTGCAAACTGGTGGAACTGAGTCTGATTCAACACACAAGGGAGTTAATTTGCGCTCGGAAGACGTCACACAAACACAACAACAAAGACTTGAGTCGCCTACGGTAACTCACCTGGCACGCGTGTAAACACAAGGTACATAAACTCCACCAGAGGTACAGCCTCCTTATGTACCTTGCATTTACGCGCATGCCAGTCTGATTCAGCATTGAATTGTTTCTGTAATTTGCCTCACTTGATTACAGGTGATATCTCTCTTCATCACTGAACGTGCGCCATCATTTTTTTTTTATTTTTTTTTTAAATTCCAAGGTCCTTCGCTGCGTTGTCGTGAGAAAAGCATGGTGACGACTCCTCTGGATTTTTGCTTGCGGAATATTAACTGTGAAGCTCTGATTGGCTGGAGTGCTCGCATGATTGGCAGCTCGACTCTGCTTCAGAGAAATCAGTTTTTTAAAAATCTTTTTTGTTTTGTTTTTTGTTAGTGGTGGTGTGTGGTGTGTGTCCCTGAACTCTGCATTTAAAAAAAAAATCGCTTTGCGATTTTCACAGCATCATCATAATCATTCTTTTTATTGCTATCATCATCATTACCATCATCGCTTTGTTGATCGTTGCGAGAGAGAGAGAGAGAGAGAGAGAGAGAGAGAGAGAGAGAGAGAGAGAGAGAGAGAGAGAGAGGCCATTTTCGGCCAAAGCGCCATTTTTTCAAAGCAACGAACAAAAAACCCATTTTTATTCCTTTGTGTTTTTGTTTGTTTGTATTTTGTTGTTGCTTTGTTTGTTTGTTGTTGTGTGTCTTTGAACTCTGGAAGTCACTTTTTTCCCTTTGCGATTGTCACAGCATCGCCATAATAAAATTTGTTTTAAATCAATATATTTTTTATCGCTATCATCATCATTATCGTCATCATTTTGTCGATCACTGTTACTGCCGGTCGTCTTACGGTGCACCCTTCGTTCTGTGCTCCCGAGAAACCGGGGCCCAGTGGCGACGGCGGGAGAGTCGAGGGAGGGAGAGGGAGGTGGGGACGGGGGGTGGGGTGCAGAGAAACGAAACGACTGGCTCCATCAGGCGAGTGTGCTGCTGCCGGATCGCTGCTTTGTCCGCTGGCTGCAGTCACATTCCGCTCGGCCCAGCGGCCCGCAAATTTGCGGAGGAAGTTTGCACGCGGCTTCAAAGGCTTTGCAGTTTTGCCTGCAAGTTGACGTTGAGTAATCGGCGAAGAATTAGTTTTGTTGTCCCGATCAGGTGCCGCTGCGTACGGTCCCTCGTCTCCGCCCCCTTCCCAGCTTCTTGTGTATACATGGCTTTGCGCGCCACTCGCTTGGGGGAGGGGGGGAGGGCGGGGGGGTGGGGGGCGGGAGTGGGGGTGGGGGGGGGAGTTTTATACACAGGCGCTTGACTTTGAACATGGTTTATAAAATGACGCGTAATTATCGGATTGAAGTTTCTTTTTCCTTTTTTTGTTTTTTGTTTGTTGCTGATGTGTGGTTTGAGAGGGCAGATTGTAGACCAGGTTTCTGCCTAAAATCTGTGTCTCTGAATGTTAAAGATTAGTCAGTATCCACCCTCTCTCTCTCTCTCTCTCTCTCTCTCTCTCTCACACACACACACACACACACACACACACACACACACACACACACACACACACACGACACAACAACACACACACGGACACACACACACACACACACACACACACACACACACACACACACACACACATGCCCACACGCACGCACGCACGCACGCAGGTCCGCACGCACAGAGAGAGAAAGAGAGAGAGAGACAGAGAGACAGAGAGAGAGAGACAAAGAGAGACAGAGAGAGACAGAGACAGAGAGAGAATCAATAAACGTCAACTTTTGAAGAGAACGGCGAGCCGCCAAAGCGGATTCGAACCTGCGGGTCCCGGCACGGTCTGTGCCTTACCCGCCGGTGGACCTGTTTTGGGCTGAGCTGCCTCCCAGCATACATGTATATAATACATGTACAGAACCAGGGCAGTCGGTCTGCTTCACCTCGGCGGTTCTTCCAAAATGGAAATAAGTTCACCACAGCCGCTTCCATCCACCGTAGACAAAAACAACCCTGAGGGAGATTTCTTCTTCTTCTTCTTCTTCTTCTTCTTCTTCTTCTTCTTCCGTGACTTGAAATTTGCCGTGCGCTAACTTAAAAACTCTCTCCTTTTTGTGGAACAGAAAGAAGACAAAAGGCCAAAGCCTAAATAATTTTTCCTCGACCCTAAACAGAAATAGGGGTGTATATATCTGAACCCTCTTTGATGGAGCGGTGAAAGGTGTGGCTTCGGGAGGGAAAGGTCCCCGACTACGCAGGCGAAGTGGATAGAACGCTGGAATAATATGCACGGTGTTTACCTTTATTCAAATCCAGATGGGCAAATATCATCAGGGGATTCTTTTGATTGAGCCAAAACACTGATGACTTATATTTGTGAGCCGGGGAGTTTGTTTTCGCTCGGCAAGGAAAAGGTGCGTTGGTGGTTTTTCGCAAGTCGTCTGCGCAGTGTTGGTCCAAACAGTTCGAATTCCAGGTGCAGTGATGAAGGTCAGGAGTTGATGGGATGAACTTTTTGTGGTTTCGGAGCGCTGAAATCACCGATGGTTTCCACACGCCGAATTCCACAAGGCTGACGTGGATTTCGTACGCTGCACGGAGGAACCGAGGCACGAAAGAAGGATATCGTTCCAGGAGAGACTCAGCCGGGGGACTAGGAAGATAGGAAGGAAGGAAGAGGCAGTAAGAGTATGCGGTAAAGAACGAATGAAGCTTGAGACCAAAGAACAGTACCATCGACCCCCCTCCTCCCCCCTTCCCGTCTTGTTTATATCATGATGAAGTGGAACATTCAACCCAAAGTATGCGAGAAGGAAGTAACGAAGCTTGAGACAGAAAGGACAGTACCCCCCCCACCCCCCCCCCCCCACCCCCCCACCCCCCCCACACACACACATCCCAACCCACACCCCACACCACCACCCGTCTTGTCTATCATGATCAAGTGGAACATTCCACCAACAGTATGCGAGAAGGAAGTAACGAAGCTTGAGACAGAAAGGACTACCCCCCCCCCTCCCCCCCCCCCACACACACACACACATACACACACCCCACACCCCACACCACCACCCGTCTTGTCTATCATGATCAAGTGGAACATTCCACCAACAGTATGCGAGAAGAAGTAACGAAGCTTGAGACAGAAAGGACAGTACCCCCCCCCCCCCCCCCCCCCTCCCCCCCCCCCCCCCCCCCCCCACTCCTCTGGTCTTGTTTATCATGATCAAGTGTAACATTCAACCAAAAAAGTATCCGAGAAGGAACGAACGAAGCTTGAGGCAGAGGAGCAATACCATCCCTCCCCCCCCACCCACCACCCCTCCACCACCACCACGACCGTCCGTCTTGTTATCATGATGAAGTGAAACATTTAATCAAAGGTATGTGTGAAGGAACGAACGAAGCTTGAGACAGAAGAACAGTACATTCTCCATCACCTTTCCCCTATAGTTTTTGCAAACGCAACAGTAGTGGCATTTTTACTGCTTCGCAGTTCTAGGTTCAACTTCCATTGTTATACACAGCGTGAACCAGTGCCTGCTCAGAAATCGGCCCGGAAGTGGCAGCTGCGACCTTACGCGACTTCTTGCGCGAAAGATTACAAAGGGCATTCACTCGTGCAAACCAGTTTTTTGTTGAACTGCCCAGTACCCACTAGTCCCTTCATCCACGAGGACGTCGATGTAGGCTTGAACCCTCTTTGATGGGTGTAGGCTGCATCTTTCTGACAGAAGCCAACCAACTCTGTCATCCGTCAAATCAGGTTGGCCAATTTCTGTGGACCAATCAGTCCATCACTTAATCCTGACATTTCAGTTCACTCACTGTTCATTTTAGGCAATAC
>JABMCL010001052.1:370000-385000 GCA_018857735.1 Alviniconcha marisindica
CCTGGCATGGAGGCAGTGCCTACTGCAACTCAACTCCCACCCTGACATTGAGGAAGTGCCTACTGCAACTCAACTCCCACCCTGACATTGAGGAAGTGCCTACTGCAACTCAACTCTTCCCCTGATATTGAGGAAGTGCCTACTGCAACTCAACTCTTCCCCTGACATTGAGGAAGTGCCTACTGCAACTCAACTCTCATCCTGACATTGAGAAAGTGCCTACTGCAACTCAACTCTCATCCTGACATTGAGAAAGTGCCTACTGCATCTTAACTCCCACCCTGATTTGAGAAAGTGCCTACTGCAACTCAACTCTCATCCTGACATTGAGAAAGTGCCTACTGCATCTCAACTCCCACCCTGATTTGAGAAAGTGCCTACTGCAACTCAACTCTCATCCTGACATTGAGGAAGTGCCAATTGCATCTCAACTCCCACCCTGACATTGAGGAAGTGCCCACTGCAACTCAGCTCTCACCCTGACATTGAGGAAGTGCCTACTGCAACTCAACTCCCACCTTGACATTGAGGCCCAGGGCACGAGAGACAATAGTGTAGCCTACCTCATGCGAAGTGCCTACTGCAATTCAACTCTCACCCTGACATTGAGGAGGTGCCTACTGCAACTCAACTCTCACCCTGACATTGAGGAAGTGCCTACTGCAACTCAACTCTCACCCTGACATTGAGGAAGTGCCTACTGCAACTCTTAAGCCCGTTCTTAACTGGGCAAAGAGTTTGTTCGCCGAACATACTTCGGACAGTTCGACGAACTATGATTCGTTTCTCAATTGAACTTTTAGTTCGCCGAACATGGTTCGGACAGTTCGACGAACTATACTTCGTTCTTAACTGGCTTATAATGAGATGCAAGCTTCGACCCGAACTTGCGGCAGACGCGCAGCAGACGGTATGATCCAAAATGTAAGCTAAAGTCAAGTCAGGTCAAGTCAATATACTTTAATCATCCCTCATAGGGTAATTCAACTAACTACTATGTCATTCTGGGTCCCAGAGACAAGGCTGCGCCTCTCACAAGTCAACAAATAAAAAATTCCCTCTGAAACGAGTGAAGTATCTAGCGACACCGTCATCCATTTTTATTTTCTTTCTTCTTCATCTACAGGAGAGCTCTCTGCTCTCAGCCAATCCGAGACAATGTTCGTCGAACTGGGCGAATGTTCCCAGAACATGTTGAGCGAAGCTTTCTAGACCCCGAATATAGCTTCGTCGCAGTTCGACGAATACTTCGAACTATAATTACTCGCGATGCAAAAGTTCGCTCAATTAAAAACGGGCTTTACCCAGACATCAACGCCCGTGGCACGAGAAACAATAGCGTATGTAGCCTACCGCTTGCGATTGAAGTGCCTACTGCAACTCTTACCCATTCAGGCCCGTGGTACGAGCGGCAATAGCGTATGTATATATATATATATAGCCTACCGCTTGCGAATGAAGTGCCAACTCTCACCCAGACACTGAGACGCAATATAAACGCACGGCCCCCACAAACGGAGACCGAGCTGCGATGTACCTACGCAACTCGCACCCTGACAATCCATCTTCGGGTCAGCGATGCGCACACACGGGAGGAATGATCTGCCCACGCGAGTCATGCGAACCTCTCCACGCATCCGCAGAGCGGGGCGCACGTGGGCAATGCCAGGTACGCTGCACGAGCAGTCGTGTCGGCGTCAATAAGCGGACAGACCCGTTCTCAATGGACAAACTGCACGGCCGGCCTAAGACAACGAGGTGGACATTCCAGCGCCAAGAACGCCATTCACGGGTCGGGGACGGACAAACGGGGCGCAGGGCAAACTTGGGCGCCTTGTTTTCCCACGCGGCCTATCTGTTTCGCGAGCTTGGCATTCCGGATTACAGGGGGCGACGGTGGCCCCGCGGTACGTGAGGCCGATCACCACTGCCCTGTTTGCTAGCCACATCCCGGCATCGCTGTCGTCAATACATGATACACGTCAATATGTACGTCAGTCACGTATATCATACGTATGTAGCAGCAGCAGTTTCATGTGGCACCAGCCACGCCAGCGTTGTAAGTACACCACTTCGGCGGATATTCAAAAACGCGCTATAAAAACCTGTTTGCTCATGCAGAATCACATGCGAGCGCAGTGAGTCTGCTCGAGAGCGGAGAATAGCGCTATATAAAAGCAATCATCATCATCATACGATCGAACACAAGGCAAAGGAACACAGGCAACAGAGGCCAGATTTATGTAGGCCCTATATACATAATTATTATATAAACCAGAAGCTGTAAATTCCGCGAGGAATCTGATTACATGACAGCTTTGCGCGCGAAATCACTTTTGCCGCGAGGTTTGTCACATGCGAACATGCTGGTGCATTGGTGTTAGGTTTTGGGATGGTTTTGACTGAACTGTCCAGATTCTTTCGGCATCGCCGTCGTCTATATAATTTATATACATCTCTCTCTCTCTCTCTCTCTCTCTCTCTCTCTCTCTCTCTAAAGTATAACAAAACCCAAGCATTTTTGGTTTAGAAACTTTTACTGCAAATTTTCGCCCATCTTGGGGCTTTTTCAATATATAATACAAAATATATATTATACGATCGAGCACAGAAAACAGGCCCAGATTTATATATATATATATAAGCATAATTATTATATAAACCCGAAGTTGTAAATCCCGGGCCCTTGCGAATCGCTTTACAGTTAAAGAAGCAAGTAAACATGATGCTTAACGTCCACAAAAACCACAAGGCTTATTAGGGACGGAACAATTAAAGGAAAACATGCAACGCATATAACTACTCACACCAAAATGAATGACACAAAAATACACATACACATCGTGCTGGAATTTATGCTGGATTTTAATGTCTGTCAATGTAAACGGCGGAAAACCTGTTGCCTACAAACGCAAAAAGACCCCCCGGTTCCTGGTGAGCTTCCCAGTCCTGCTGGACACAGGCAACGACGTTGACAACAGCAGGTTACGGTTAAGGTTGTTGCTGCTGCTGTTGCTGTTGTTGTTGTTGTTGTGTTTGTTAAAAGTGAGGCCTGCAGTACTCTGCACGTGCAACAATGTATCATACGCATGCAATAAAAAGCTGAGCGGATGTCGTGTGCTTTGTCATCACCACACAGAACAATCGATATCCACGACGGATGAAAAAAATTCCAAACACACAAAAGGTTAAAAAGAACGCTATTTATTAGGATAAAACTCAACATGCGCATTTTGGGGGTAATCACTTTATCAAGCTACAAAACGACACTTAACAGTTAAATCAATAAATATTTTATATCTGTTCACATCGAGGTGATATTAGACAACAACAAAAACAACAAACAAAAACAACAACATATAATTATTATTTATACTAATTTTCCCACAGGACTATGAACAATCAATTTGACAATATTAGTGATAACATCGGTATTATACAAAATATCTCTTACATTGTTGTAAGCATTTAAGTCACATCCATTTTTCTGAAATAACTGTTGTAACAGGACATTCAAGCAGTATGTTTTGAGCACTTTGGGGATAGTCTTATTTGAATCTATAAAAAATTCTTCTGTTACCGAATTAATGACTTCTGTTAACATACTTTGAAATCGCCAATTTGCGTTGTTCAGAGAGAGATATCATTCCTGCTTCTGTGTAAGATTTGCTTAACTTTTAACTTTTAACAGTTAAACGGTGAACAACGAGATGTGGAACTAAGACACTCATTTGATTTTGGTTGAGCAACGTTGTTTTCGTGTCTATGGTGCTTAGAAAGAGGGGGAAAAAAGCCCAGCTAACAGGTAGAATACTGGGGTTCGAACCTGCGACCTCGTCATCGACTGGCACTTGCGCCACACACTCCTCCTCACTGATTCGAGCAACCGAATTGCTTGTGTAGCGCGAGGCGGCTTGACTGGTGCGTGGACTGAAATCAAACGGTCTGCTGACCCTTTGATCCGGCCAGCGAGGAAGTGCTCCTGCATTGATCGGCCGGTCTGGCGCCTTCTTGAAGCATCACCATCAAAGCCGATTCGGTAGGACTTCAGTGGAAGGCGAAATGCAATTAGGGAGTTGTTTACTACAGGGCTTTCTCGCAGCGCGAAGTGCTGGGCTACTTTGGAACCGGTCAAAGGAAAAGGACTGCCCGCCGTATAGTGCTAGTGCCTGGCTATACCGCTGTCCTGGGCCCATTAAGGGCGAGCTGAGCTAGTTGCTAGCTTGAATAATTTATGAAAAATAAAATTGCAAAGAAAGACCGAAGGAAAGATAGATAACGGCCCTCGGGTAAACACAGGAAGTTAGATGGTGTTTTTCTGACGAGTACGAGCGGAGAGATCTCTCTGCTAAACATGAACAGAAAGTCGACGTCTCTTTGGTGAAGATGGCAGAAAGATTGCGTCTCTTTGGTGAAAATGGCAGAAAGATTGCGTGTCTTTGGTGAAAATGGCAGAAAGATTGCGTCTCTTTGGTGTGTATTAATAGCAGAGAGATGCGTGGCACCTCTCTGATCAACATTAGCAGAGGGGTTGCGTATCACATTTTGCACGTGTGCAGAGAGATTGCGTCTTTCCGATGAACGTGAGCAGATTGGTGGTTTCTCTCAGCTGAACATTACCAACGAGAACACTGTCAGAGGGCTGATAGCACGTAGATGAACACACATTAACACAAAAAGGAGCAAAGAGATGACCTGTGTCAGATGATCGTGACCTATGTCAGATGAACATGACCAGAAAGAGATTACATGTCAGATGAGCGTTACCAGAGATGACGTATGTCAGATGAACATGACCCGAGAGATGATGTATGTCAGATAACTAGAGAGATGACGTTTGTCAGATGAACATGACCAGAGAGATGACGTTTGTCAGATGAACATGACCAGAGAATGACGTATGTCAGATGAACGTGACCAGAGAGGTGACCAGAGAGATGATGTACGTCAGATGACCATGACTCGAGAAATGACGTATGTCAGATGAACATGACCAGAGAGATGATGTACGTCAGATGACCATGACTCGAGAGATGACGTATGTCAGATAAGCATAACGAGAGAGATGACGTCTGTAGGTAGGTACCTATCAGTTGAACCCAAGAGATGGCGATTCACTGATGAACATTTGTAACGGTGCCCTTTTGTTCAGATGAGCAATATCAGAGAGGTGGCGTCTCTGAGCATCATGAGCAGTCTCCAAGATGAACCTGAACAGAGATGCGGTATCTCTCCAATAAAATCAGCAGACAGATAGATTACTGGTTTTTAACGCCCAGTCAACGTGAAAATAGAAAGGTTACGCCTCTTTGATGAATGCGGGCAGAGAGCTGGATGGTGTCTGTCTGGGATATTAATATTAATCTGTAAAGGGACTGCGCATAACATTCTGAAATGGGCAGAAATGACGCCTCTCTGTCTATCTCTCTCTCTCTCTCTCTCTCTTCTCTCTCTCTCTCTCTCTCTCTCTCTTTGTCCGTCTGTCTCTGTCTCTGTCTGTCTCTTCTCTGTCTTCTCTGGTCTTCTGTCTCACTCTCTCTCTCCCTCTCTCCCCTCTCCCTCCCTCCTCCTCTCTCCTCTCTCTCTCTCTCTTTCTCTCTCTCCTCTCTCTCTCCTCTCTTCGTGCTATCTCTACTCTCTCTCTCTCACTCCCCCCCCCTCCCATTCCCCCTCTTTCCTCTCTCTCCTCGTCTCTCTCTCTCTCCTCTCTTCTTCCTCTCTCTCTCTCTCTCTCTCTCTCTCCCTCCTCCCTCTTGCCGTCTCTTCTTCTCTTCTTTCCCTCTCCTTTCCTCTGTTCTTCTTCTCTCCTCTCTCCCCCCCCCTCTCTTCTTTCTTCTCTCTCTTTCTCTTTCTCCCCCCGATCCCCCCTTCTCTCTGTGTGTTGAAATGGGCAGAGAGATGGCGTCTCCTTCATGAATCAACAAACAAGGGAGGTAATTAGCGCTCGAAAGACGTCACACGAACGCAGCAACAAAGACCCGAGTCGCCTACAGTAACACACCTGGCATGCAAGTAAATGCAAGATACCAAAACACAACCAAAGGTACATCATCAAAAAAGGATGATGAGATGATGATGATGAAGTGATGCTTAATGTCCTCGGATGTCAGTTGACATATTAGGGACAAGCTGTGACCAATGCCGAAGCATGGTTCAATATAGCTTTACGTCCACGGAAACCAGAAGGCTCGTTAGGACGGACAGCCCAGGACGGCCACCTCGACTCTCACACAGCTCCTGAACTATGACAAAAAGGGATGCTTCCCAATGGCATACAGATCCTCCATTTTAGACAAATGCTGCGACACAGGTGTGTACAAGCATAGGAGAGAGCCAGGTTTTATTTAAGGCCGGACATAGTCCTTTGATCTCGAAACTGGCTCAACATAGATAAACACACAAATACACACATTTACATGTTAGCCTCGGAGTGAATTGCCACGATCTGAAAGGCTCTGGGCCTCGTTCTGTTTCGTCTCCCTGATGAACACGAGCAGAAACATGGTGTCCCTCCATCGAACACTAATCAGTCGGATGACATCTCGCAGATAAATATGGGAAATAAAACGGGGCCTGTTAGATGAAGCAGAGCGATGGATAGATGGCGTGTCTGAGGTGGGCAAGAGCCTAGAGAGGACACCTCTCAAGTGACCATGGTCAGAGTGATGACCTCTCTAAGATGAGCATGACCATGAGCAGAAGGATGACGTCTGTCCACTGAATGTAAGCAGAGAGAATACATGAAGATCTTTCCACTGAATGTAAGCAGAGAGAATACATTAAGATCTTTCCACTGAATGTAAGCGGAGAGAATACGTTAAGATCTGTCCACTGAATGTAAGCGGAGAGAATACGTTAAGATCTTTCCACTGAATGTAAGCAGAGAGAATACATTAAGATCTTTCCACTGAATGTAAGCGGAGAGAATACGTTAAGATCTTTCCACTGAATGTAAGCAGAGAGAATACATTAAGATCTTTCCACCGAATGTAAGCAGAGAGAATACATTAAGATCGTCGGCTTAGCTGGACACACTGAGTTAATTCTTTTCCTCTGTGAATCAGCTGTATCAACGATTGCCTAATTTTGTGCGCCGGTAATCATTCCAAGTGGTTGTGATGTCGGCATTGTTGTTGTTGTTGTTGACGATGATGATGATGTTGTTGCCTCTGCTGCTTCTGCGCATAGAAGTGTGATTACTACAGCAGCGTATGTTTGGCAGCTGCTTTGACTTATCGGCCCAGACGCCCTCGTACATGCAAGCCTGCTGACGGGAACTGAGGCAATCGATTGCATGACTGTTGGGCGGTTCAGTGAAGCTGGTTTGCATGAGTGAATGCCCTTTGTAATCTTTCGCGCAAGAAGTCGCGAGAGGTCGCAACGTCACTTCCGGGCCGATTTCTGAGTAGGCGTTGTTTCACGCTGAGTATAACAATGGAAGTTGAACCTAGAATTGCGAAGCAGTACAAATGTCACCACTGTTGCAGTTGCAAAAATTACCGGGGAAAGGGGATGGAGGGTGGGAAAAAAGGTGTCTTTGCGTTGTTTTCTGGCTGACGAGAAGATCGCGATTTCGTGGGGGAAAAAATGCGTTTTGGGGCATCCTATAGCACGAGCAACAAGTTATTGCTTGTTGCAAGACACATTCTGACTACGAGCCTCCAAAAATGCCTGTAAAGTTGGCAGTGTAAAACTCGCAAATTCACTGTCACCGCCTTCCATTGTGAAGAAAGTACGTCCGGAAGTAAAGCAGCTAAGGGACTTAAGCGATGCCGGGCAAAATCAAGGGAGTTAACAACCCCACCTGCATCGCTCCACTATAATCATATAACAGTTATAGGCCAAATTGGTTCGGCACCTCATCTGTGAGCCGGTTTGGCCTAGCGGTAAAACGTTAGGCTGGTTCGATTAGGCTGGTTAGGCTGGCAAAAGGACCTCGGTTCGATTCTTCTTTCTTCAAAAGTTGTGATTTGTGGACACCGTCGTGTGACTTTATTCTTCACATTTAATGAAACATTAAAATGGCTCTCATCGCTGCCCATCTTAGTGCAGGAGTCATTCTGGTGGCGACAGTGTAGCGTTAAGCCCGTTCTTAACAGGGCGAATGTTTGTTCGCCGAACATACTTCGGACAGTTCGACGAACTATGATTCGTTTCTTAATTGAACGTTTAGTTCGCCGAACATGGTTCGGGCAGTTCGACGAACTTTACTTCGTTCTCAACTGGCTTGTAATGAGATGCAAGCTTCGGCCCGAACTTGCGGCAGACGCGCAGCAGACAGCATGATCAAAAATGTAGGCTAAAGTCAAGTCAATATACTTTAATCATCCCTCACAGGGTAATTCAACTAACTACTATGTCATTCTGGGTCCCCGAGACAAGGGTGTGCCTCCCACAAGTCAACAAATAAAAAAGTTCCCTCCGAAGCGAGTGAAGGACCTAGCGACACCGTCATCCATTTTTATTTTTTATTTCTTCCTCATCCACAGGAGAGCTCTGCTCTCAGCCAATCAGAAGCAATGTTCGTCGAATAGAGGCGAATGTTCCCAGAACATGTTGAGCGAAGCTTTTTGGACCCCGAATATAGTTTCGTCGCAGTTCGACGAATACTTCCAGCGAAGCAAAAGTTCGCCCAATCAAGAACCAACTAGGTTCGCCGAATACTCCCAACTAGGTTCGCGAACAAACATTCGCCTAATTAAGGACGGGCTTTAGGTACAGTCTCCCTCTTCCTCCACCTCCTGGCATCTCGGTCCCCGCCAGTACCTCTTCGGAGACAACTCGGCGTTAAACGGGTTTAACCAAACCGACAATAATAACAGTATATCCGTGAAGGTCCACAGACATTCTGCTGGTGACAGCGTAGCGTTAGGTATAATCTCCCTTTTCCTCCACCTCCCTGGGATCTCTCCTCTTCGGAGACAACTCGGCGTTAAACAGCTTTCTCCAAACCAAACCAAACCGAACCAAACCAAACCAAACCAAACCAGTTCACCTGATCAGCTGTCAGCATAACCAAGGACCTGTGGTGAAGTGTTGCTTAATGTCCTCAGATGTCAGTTGACATATTAGGGACAAGTTGTGACCAATGCCGAAGCACGGTTCAATCATTCTTTACGTCCACGGAAACCAGAAGGCTCGTTAGGACGGACAGCCCAGGACGGCCACCTCGACTCTCACACAGCTCCTGAACTATGGACCAAGGACCTGTAATTGTGGCCTACTTATACTGCACAGTTTGCCAAGGTACATAGCGGGGATAGCTCAGCGGTTAGAGCGCCGGACTTGTGATCGAAAGGTCCAGGGTTCGAGTCCCGGCAGGAGTGGCGAGTTTGTTTGTTTTTCTCTTTTTTTCTTTTCTTTCTTTTTCTTTTCCTCCAGGGTCAACTTTCTGTGCTGTCTCTTATTTCGGTATCCGTTTCACTCCCGTGATATGCGGTATCACGGGAGTGAAACGGATACCGAAATAAGAGACAGCACAGAAAGTAGCACATAAAAGATCCCGGTCATTCTGCCAAAAGTGCAGTTGGCAGGTTACAGCTAAACACGCGTGCACCCAACATATATGGCTGCATAAAATGACGTGACATGGTGCATGGTTGTATGGTATACATAGAATGCACCGAGACGGCAGCAGTTTCACGTGACACCAACCGTGTCAGTAACAGCGCTGTATACAACCACTTCGGTGGATATTCAAAACGCGCAAGAGAAACTAGTCGCTTATTTAGAATCGCACGCGACAAGACCGCAGGGGGTGCTCGAGAGAGGGGAATCGCGCTATATATATAAAAGTCATCAACAACAACAAAATTGTCATAGTTCGGGAGCTGTGTGAAAGTCGAGGTGGCCGTCCTGGGCTGTCCGTCCTAACGAGCCTTCTGGCTTCCGTGGACGTAAAGCAACATTGAACCGTGCTTCGGCATTGGTCTCAGCTTGTCCCTAATATGTCCACCGACATCCGAGGACATTAAAGAACACAACCGAACCGAACCGAACCGAACAAAATTGTGACAGTTGAACACGCTGGTTCTGACGTAATCTGCGCTGAGCTGCGTACGTAGCGCACTGACGTCATGCGCGGCCCGTGCACATCCCGTAACGATTCCGCCGGTCGCCGCGCGTCGTTGCAAGTTATGAAGGGAATGGCGGATGGCGCGGCCCTCGGCGCACGCGCTGCGCATGCAGGTTGTCCACAAATCATCTCCAGATTGACTTCCCCTCGTCCGCCCTCCGCGCGCAATCAAATCATTTCCCCGCTCAAACGTATCGAGTGCGATGGGGCTCAGCACGACGATTTGTGTCCAATTACCGCGGCAGACGCCTCTTCAGTTTATGTTATCATACTCAGGTGTCGCCCCCTTTCATCTCCCGCTTATCTCAACCCCAGCCAGGTGCGAGAACCCTGCATGCGGCGTGCTGAGAGCGGGGGAGGCCAGAATGGGAAACGAGAAACGGCCACCACACGCGGACCTGTGTAGGTACGGGTGGGAAGAGATAAGTCGGGCCAGGCCGGAACTGGGACAAGGAAAACAACATTTTGGACGGTGGCGGTTTCCGGTGCCCTTTCAGAGACACGTGCATGCGGCAAGGGCGGACCTGGACGTCGGTCGGACCTACTGAGCGCTGCGGCTCTCGTCATTGACTGATTTAGCCCTGAACAAATTCCAGTCGGTTCCCATGGAACCGGCAATGAATGACGACAACCGCACCACTAACACCTCTGAAAACAGACCCACTGTTGAAACATTAAACGACGGGCAAACGTTCCATTAAAAACAAAAAACAAAACAACAACAACAACAACAATCCAGTCGGTTCCCATGGAACCAGCAATGAATGGCGACAACCGCACCACTAACACCTCTGAAAACAGACCCACTGTTGAAACATTAAACGACGGGGAAATGTTCAATTAAAAAAATCCAGTCGGTTCCCATGGAACCGGCAATGAATGGCGACAAGCACACCACTAACACCTCTGAAAACAGACCCACTGTAGAGACATTAAACGACGGGGAAATGTTCAATTAAAAAAACCCAGTCGGTTCCCATGGAACCAGCAATGAATGGCGACAAGCACACCACTAACACCTCTGAAAACAGACCCACTGTAGAGACATTAAACGACGGGGAAATGTTCAATTAAAAAAACCCAGTCGGTTCCCATGGAACCAGCAATGAATGGCGACAACCGCACCACTAACACCTCTGAAAACAGACCCACTGTTGAAACATTAAACGACGGGGAAATGTTCAATTAAAAAAATCCAGTCGGTTCCCATGGAACCGGCAATGAATGGCGACAAGCACACCACTAACACCTCTGAAAACAGACCCACTGTAGAGACATTAAACGACGGGGAAATGTTCAATTAAAAAAACCCACAAAAAACACACACAACAACATCAACAATCCAGTCGGTTCCCATGGAACCAGCAATGAATGGGGACACCTCTGAAAACCTCTGAAAACCCACGCAGCTGACTGGGCTCAAAGCATCAACTAACTAACTAACTAACTCACTGATTGATGATGGCCCCACTGTAACCGGCTGGATTGATTTTTTTTTTTAAATTACTACAAAAAAGAATCGAACACTTCCCGGTTGTCTAGTATGATCTCTGCAATGGGTCTGTTTCCATGGTGTTTGACCTGCGGTTGTCGTCATTGACTGATTTAGCCCTGATATAGCCCTGATTTAGCCCTGATTTAGCCCTGATACAACCCTGTGTGGTTGACTGGGCTCAAAGCACCAACCAACTAACTCACTGACGATGGTGGTCCCACTGAAATCGCTGGATTTTTTCAATTTTAATGTCGCTTCAGTGGGTCTTTTTTCAGAGGTGTTAGTGGTGCGGTTCTCGTCATTTTTTGCTGGTTCCATGGGAACCGACTGAAAGTTTTAAAAATAACGATTGACCATTTCCAAGTCGTTTAATGTCTCTACAGTGGGTCTGTTTTCAGAGGTGTTAGTGGTGCGGTTCTCGTCATTGATCGCTGGTTCCATGGGAACCCACTGGAAGTTTTACAAAAATTGAAGTTCCAAGTCGTTTAATGTCTCTACAGTGGGTCTGTTTTCAGAGGTGTTAGTGGTGCAGTTCTCGTCATTGATCGCTGGTTCCATGGGAACCCACTGGAAGTTTTACAAAAATTGAAGTTCCAAGTCGTTTAATGTCTCTACAGTGGGTCTGTTTTCAGAGGTGTTAGAGTTGAGGTTGTCGTCATTGATCGCTAGTTCCATAAAAACTGACACGGCTCAAAGAATGTACGAAAATATAACAGTTCCCGGTCGTGAAATGTCTCTACATTGGGTTTGTTTTCAGAGGTGTTGCGGCGTTAGCGCATGATGCAATCTTCATTCGTACAGTGCATATGCTCAGACCTCCGGAGCTGTGTGAAAGTCGAGGTGGACGTTCTGGGCTCCCCGTCCCTAATATTCCTTATGGTCTCTGTGGACGTAAAGCAACGTAAGAGGAAGAAATGCGGATGCGATGGAGAAGATTTTTTTTTTTTTCTCCATTTTTTTCATCACTGATCTAGATTTGACTGATTTTACATCAGAGTTAGGGTGAGTGCCCTGATGGGAATATTTTTGACCACACACTCGCCGGCTCCAATAATACAACACAATTACACTAATAACAGGCGTTATGCGATCAAGGACAATCCTATCGTTTTTCTGATCTTGTTCGATCCATCTAGCTTTTTCAAGAAAAAGAAAATCGAGTGTGTGTGTGTGTGTGTGTGTGTGTGTGTGTGTGTGTGTGTGTGTGTGTGTGTGTGTGTGTGTGTGTGTGTGTGTGTGTGTGTGTGTGTGAGTGCGAACGATTTAAATGTTTTGTTTTCCATCACACACGCGCATGCACACACACACACACACACACACACACACACACACACACACACACACACACACACACACACACACACACACACACACACACACACACATGAATTAATTAATTACGACTTGTGTTGAAATATTTACCGTTGTCTAATGATGTATTACCATCGTCTCTGGTGTTAGCGTTCAGAAATGAATCTCTGTCTCTTTGTCTCCGCTTCTGTCTCTGTCTCTCTCTATCTCTGTCTGTCTGTCTATCTGTCGCCCTGATATAACCGCACTGGTTGAGTCGGCGTAAACACCATCTCTCTCTCTCTCTCTCTCTCTCAGCGAAAGACGGGTTTTAAGCGTCACTTCTACGCTCCTGACGCGCCCCAAACATCAAAAGCTGGGTGCCAGTGGCTGTTGGCACGTCTTCACGCCGTAACACACCTTTTTCATAATTTTAACGCGCTTCGCACGCAAGCCATCCTTCTTTGAAGGCGTGAAAAACAAGAAGAGACGAGAAGCGAGTGGTGAGCACGACGGGAGAGATGCGGACCCTGGGGGATTCCGGTGTTTGCGTAAGGTTGTTCCTATCGTCTTTTCTCGCACCCCCGCACCCCCCCCCCCCCTCCCCCCCCCCCCCCCCCAGCCAGGCTCTGTGTAAATGGCTTAATTACTAATCCTGTGCATAGCACAGTTAATAGGGAAAGAGTTGCTTATGTGAATGTTTTCAGTTAGCCAGTTCTTCCTGCTGAGAGAGAGAGAGAGAGAGAGAGAGGAGAGAGAGGAGGAGAGAGAGAGAGAGAGAGAGAGAGACAGACAGACAGACAGACAGACAGACAGACAGACAGACAGACAGACAGACAGACAGAAGAAAAGAAAGAAAAAAACAACACTCCGAGCATTGCTTTCAGGCACCTTCCTCCAAAGGAAGGATGTCGTAAACCAGTGTTTGGAGTTTCACACACACACACACACACACACACACACACACACACAGAGGCACACTCACTGATTTACTTTCAATGTAAGGGAGAGCATCACGCCTGCTGCAAATAAAGTCCGGGTATTTTCGATGCGGTGCTCTCCCCTGCTCAGCGCAGCAGCTCGGTAAACCGATCTGTATATTTCCGTGGGGATTCCATCATGGGTCTTCAGATTATCACTGGATTAAGCATAATACAGGCAAAACGCCCGACTGTGCTTCTGTTTTACACACTCTAGTGTCCGAACACGTCCGAGAAAGCAGTAAACAGCACGAGCTAGGATGAGATCACACGCTTTTCCACTGAGATTATGTAATACTGCCGGCTCGCTAAGGCGGGACTGACCGGCTTTCTCAAAACAATGTTTTGTTTTGTTTGTGTGTGTGTGTGTTGTGTGTGTGTGCGTGCATGCGTGCGTGCGTGTGTTTGTGTGTGGGTGTTGTTGTTGTTATTGTTGTTGTTGTTGTTGCTAGTGTTCTGTTGTATTTTGTTATTGTTGTGTGTGTGTTGTTGTAATTCTGTCACTGAAATCGTTATTATTAATCTTTGTTGTTGTTGTTTTATTGTTTTGGTTTTGTTGTTGTTATGTGTGTGTTGTTCTGTTGTTATTGTTGTTGTTTTTAAATAAATGTTTATATTGTTGTTGTTGCTGTGTGTGTGTGTGTCGGGGGGGGGGGGGGGGCGCAACAGTTAAAAAGGATCAAAATTAAAACTTAAAATCGGCGACTGATTTCATTTGAAATGTCCCCTTCATTTGACCTTGAATTTGGCGAATGACGCGAGGGACTGGGTGTATAAAATTAAAATGAGAATAGAATGTATGAAATGGACTGAAACTGTCCGGTGCTACGTGCTTGGTGGCCCAGAGGCCACGGGCCGCGGGGCCACGGGCCGCCTCTGTGAGCTTGCTGCCCACGTGAGCACGCACCACTCGTGCCCGCGTTCAATGAGGCCGCTTCACGCAACAGTCAAACCGGACACTTGCTGGAGTTTTCTACGTCTGGGACCCATTACCCGTCACTCGGTCAATAAACTCGGTTTCCAAATTGAATATAAAAATAGGTCTTTTGGGGGGGGGGGGGGGGGAAAAAAAAGCGGGGCTTTTTTGGGGGGAACCAAAAGCGGGGCTTTTTTTTTTTTTGAACAAAAAATCCTTAATTTGGAGTGTTTACTTTGATCTC
>JABMCL010001052.1:390000-392500 GCA_018857735.1 Alviniconcha marisindica
TATGAACAGATACTCTTAGTTTTTCAACCTGGTATGAACAGATACTCTTAAACATGTTCCGACGAGCTTGCCTGAAATCTTTTGATTAAGGTGTGGAAACAGGTGAGCTACGGATGTTGATATTATGTCTGTTATTGACTGCTTTGTGTAGCCTGACTGAAGTATAACTGGAGTGTAACAGTTTGTGACGTGACAAAAGTTTGTGACCGTGTGTTGGCTTATGACGATGCTCGGTCTTCCGGAGCTGGCTCTTTACGGGTTGACAAGACGTTAAAAACGTTGGTTGACAAGACGTTAGAAACGTTGGTTGACAAGACGTTAGGACCGTTGGTTGACAAGACGTTAAAAACGTTGGTTGACAAGACGTTAAAAACGTTGGTTGACAAGACGTTAGAAACGTTGGTTGACAAGACGTTAGGACCGTTGGTTGACAAGACGTTAAAAACGTTGGTTGCCAAGACGTTAAAAACGTTGACAGCTCATTCGATCTGCTGTTACCTGCCTAACAAACTCTAAGAAGAAGCGCTGGACTCGGAGGGCGCTGACTGATTTTGTAGGATCAAACCACAAGGGAGCTAATCAGCGCTCGAAATACGTCACACAGGTACAACAACAAAGACCCGAGTCGCCTACGGTAACTCTCACCTGACATGCGCGTAAATACAAGGTACATAAACTCCACCAGAGGTACGTCTATATTGTAGGTATAGGCAAAATGACTTGCGGATCACGGGTTCGAATCCTGGTGGAGCAAGTTGCATGATGACCTTTCGACCTCTCTACCCCTCCCTCTTTACCTCATGCATACTAATGACGCTGACAGCCTATCGTCTTTTGGGGTGCGACAGAAAACCGGAAGTAGTACGGGTATAGAGCAACCCACGCGTGCTCCATCGACGCAAGGTTCCAGGCGAGTTCAAAAGATCATGAGATCCAGAGGAGGGAGGTGGAGCTGGACCTGGACCTTCAAGTTAGCCCAGAAGAGATCATGAGTATAGGGAGGTGGAGCTGGACTTTCAAGTTAGCCCAGAAGAGATCATGAGTATAGGGAGGTGGAGCTGGACTTTCAAGTTAGCCCAGAAGAGATCATGAGTATAGGGAGGTAGACCTGGACCTTCAAGTTAGCCCAGAAGAGATCATGAGTATAGGGAGGTGGAGCTGGACTTTCAAGTTAGCCCAGAAGAGATCATGAGTATAGGGAGGTGGAGTTGGACTTTCAAGTTAACCCAGAAGAGATCATGAGTATAGGGAGGTGGAGCTGGACTTTCAAGTTAGCCCAGAAGAGATCATGAGTATAGGGAGGTGGAGCTGGACTTTCAAGTTAGCCCAGAAGAGATCATGAGTATAGGGAGGTGGAGCTGGACTTTCAAGTTAGCCCAGCCGAAGAGATCATGAGTATAGGGAGGTGGAGCTGGACTTTCAAGTTAGCCCAGAAGAGATCATGAGTATAGGGAGGTGGAGCTGGACTTTCAAGTTAGCCCAGAAGAGATCATGAGTATAGGGAGGTGGAGCTGGGCTGCAAAAGTTGGACTTCTTTCGCTTCGAGTTGTTGCTCAACAGCAGTGCAACGGACATTGTCCTTGTGACTCTGCCCAAGCACGGCAGTTGAAACAGCAATTGCGCGGTGCACTAGTCGCTGGGCAATGGCGAGGGGACACCGCCTTAACGCTTCCATTGTTCTGGCGGCGGTCCACGGTCTCTCCGGTCTTTTTCGGGCGGTATCCGCGGTCGAGCCTTCACTCTTCTCGTCCCCCCCCCCTGTCCCCGTCCCTAATAAGCCACCTCGCTTCTGTGGACGTAAAGCAAAATGGTCCCCTCCATCGACGTGGCAAACTGTAGCAAACTCTACGCTGGTTCCAACAGCGGGAATAAATCAAGACAGGAACTAGTTACGTGGACAAAGATCAGTAGGTGTTTATTCATTACTGTGCATGTGGCGTGCCTGCTTGTATTACCGGTGCATGATCCAAAATAGTACCCCCCCCCCCCCCCCCCCCCACCCCACCACCCCTTCCCGAAAGGTCGCACAGCGGACGTTCCGAGCGGTGAAAACTTTTCAGACACGCATGCGCGCATACACTCCAAACACTTACACGCACGCATACACCATACACTCTCACGCGCGCGTACACCACACACACACACACACACACGCGCGGGCATTTACCATACACACACGTGCGCATATACCACACAGACTGACACGCATATACCATACACATTCACACGCGCTTGCACCATACACACTCACACGCGCACATACACCAGACACACTCACATGCGTATACCATACACACTCACACGCGCGCATACACCAGACACACTCACATGCATACGCTATACACACTCACACGCGCGCATACACCACACACACTCACACGCGCGCATACACCACTCACATTCACACGCATATACCATACACATTCACACGCATATACCACACACACTCACACGCATATACCATACACATTCACACGTACATACCACACACACTCACACG
>JABMCL010001052.1:397500-400000 GCA_018857735.1 Alviniconcha marisindica
GTGTATGATCTCCCTCTTCCCCCACCTCCATACTCCCTTCCTCCCCTTCTCCCCGTCCCTAATAGAGACAGACAGAGACAGACAGGTAGAGATTTTCAAAGGGGAGGGGGGGAGGGGTTACAGACAGACAGACAGAGACAGACAAGTCAGATTTTCAATAAGGGGGGGGGGGTAGAGACAGATAGACAGACAGACAGGGCAGATTTTCAATAACGTATTTTTGACGATACGATAAAGTTTTCTTCAACTTTATTTTGAAATAGAACAAGAATACGTTGGAACGTTTGCTTACCGCAGCCATGTTGTATCTCACAAGGTGCGAGTGATCATCGAAAAACAGGACTTAGCAGAATTTCTTCAAGATTGTTTGGCGCTTTGCCTTTGCTGTAAGAAGAACACCGATGCTAACGCTTTCGTCTCACTCTGTACCAGACGTTGACCCCCTGGAAGATTCGGTGTTTTTAACATGTTTCTATAATATAACAATGATCATCATGAGATCATCATCATCACCATCATCGTCATCTCCTTTTTCTTTCTTTCTTTTTTTGTTTTGTTGTTGCTATGTGCCGTGAACGTTGACATAATTATTGTCGTCGACGACAATATATGCCGGGCGACAAAATATGCCGCAACACTTGCGGCTTAACCCCTTCACTGCCATGATGTCACTTGAGAACGACCAATAAAAGTGCGAAATTTGAAACCCTTGAGCCTTTTTGTCTTGTTTTTCGCACTGGCATGTGAAAGGATTTTCATCAAAACTCATAGCACTGGAAATACTCGGACCCTAAATAGGTAGTCCTGGGTTGCTCGGCCAGATGTACAATACGTCTTGTACAGTCTGTAACATCTCTGGACTTGTTTCGTCCTTGGGCTGCTCGGCCAGATGTACAATACGTCTTGTACAGTCTGTAACATCTCTGGTCTTGTTTCGTCCTGGGCTGCTCGACCAGATGTACAATACGTCTTGTACAGTCTGTAACATCTCTGGTCTTGTTTCGTTCTGGGGGGACCCTAAATAGGTAGTCCCGGGTTGCTCGGCCAGATGTACTATACGTCTCCTTCACTCTGTAATAATTATCTCTAGTCTTGTTTCATCCTGGGGTGACCCTAAATGTGTAGTCCCGGGTTGCTCGGCCAGATGTACTATACGTCTCCTTCACTCTGTAATTATCCTGGTCTTGTTTCTCCTGGGGGACCCTAAATGTAGTCCCGGGTTGCTCGGCCAGATGTACTATACGTCTCCTTCACTCTGTATAATATCTCTGGTCTTGTTTCGTCCTGGGGTGACCCTAAATGTGTAGTCCCGGGTTGCTCGGCCAGATGTACTATACGTCTCCTTCACTCTGTAATATCTCTGGTCTTGTTTCGTCCTGGGGTCTCCGGTCTGCTCGAACCAGATGTACAATACGTCTCCCTTAGAGACACTTCTTGCTGTAATATCTCTGGTCTTGTTTCTTCCTGGGGAGACCCTAAATAGGTAGTCCCGGGCTGCTGGGCCGGATGTACAATACGTCTTGTACAGTCTGTAACACCTCTGGTCTTGTTTCGTCCTGGGGGGACCCTAAATAGGTAATCCGGTCTGTTCGGCCAGATGTACAATACGTCTCAGTCCTTCACTCTGTAATATCGCTGGTCTTGTTTCGTCCTGGGGTACCCCTAAATGGGTAATCCCGGTCTGTTCGGCCAGATATACAGTACGTCCTGTACAGTCTGTAACATCTCTGGTCTTGTTTCGTCCTGGGCTGCTCGGCCAGATGTACAATACGTCCTGTACAGTCTGTAACATCTCTAGTCTTGTTTCGTCCTGGGGGGACCTAAATAGGTAATCCCGGGCTGCTCGGCCAGATGTACAATACGTCTCCCTTAGAGACACTTCTTGCTGTAATATCTCTGGTCTTGTTTCGTCCTTGGGGGACCCTAAACCGGCAGTCCCGGGTTGCTCGGCCAGATGTACAATACGTCTTGTACAGTCTGTAACATCTCTGGTCTTGTTTTGTCCTGGAGTGACTCTAAAGGGGTAGTCATGGGCTGTCGATTTTGGTTGTCTGTATTGTTTGTATAGGTGAGTTTTTAATGCAGTTTTGACGTCGTCAGAGGATTGAATGTGACGGTTGTCAGAAGGGAGCGACTTAATTCCATTGCACAGTAGGAGAAACAGCGTCGGCAAAATGTTTTTGTTGTAATATGGGGAATATGAAGTATACGTGTGTCACTTCAGATGTGACACTTGAAGGTCGTTTGTGCATATGATCCTGCTAACTATCAACACGTGCATAAAACACGCTAAATCTAGCTCGACATTTTAAGACTAGTTCATTGCCGAGCCGAGCCGAGCTGAGCCGAAAAAAGCCGAGCCGAGCCGAGGGAGGCCGAGCACGAGCCGAGGGAAGCTGTGCCGAGCCGAGAACGACGCCGGCCGGCCGGATGTTCTGAAAAGGTAGAAAACGTACAAACCTTTCTCTCCACATGCTTCGTTGGGTTTCTCTATCAGTAT